>CM034146.1:895751018-896050849 GCA_019776745.2 Taxus chinensis
TTGGGTGATATTCCCAAGGTAACACACCAACTGTAAGTTCTCTTGTAAAGGGGCCCCTTCCTCTCTTTTGTGTTGCAACATTCTTCCACGTACCAATCAATCCATGGAAATGGTTGATTGGCAATATTATTATTTTTATATACTACATCCAAAACCTCGTCATCATCCTACATGTCCTTTTGGGACGTCGGTTATTCCAAATTTATGAACCTCATCCAAAGTTAGCCTTTTATGTATCTTTGTTGGATGATGAATTCATCCTGAAAATGAATCCAGATGTCTTCCAATTGGGGCACATGGGAACTGGACCGACTTGTTTCGCTGAATTCAACCCAATAGTCAAAATTAGTCCATGGATGGAAAGTCCACAAGGTTACCTCTACCACTTCTGCATCCACATTCTTAGCCATGTAAATATTTGGGAAAGGTGTATCTGTCAATTGAAATAGGGATTTGAACTCCCACTTTGTATCATTTTTTTCTTCATCTTATGGTTAGTCCAGCAGTTGTCGAACCAATTCTAGTAGAACCCATTTGTTAGTGGGACATCTTGGCAACTTGTTGGGAGCACCTACGAAGCTAGGAATCCAAATGTAAGTAAATGTGGGGAACTGAAGGTAGATATCTCCCCACTCACGCACTACCTTGAAGGATTCATCGTAAATCCTCCCATTATACAACTCCTTATCAAAATGGTAAAGAATAACATAAAGAAGGCATCGTTGATCCTACGGAAGTGCCTACTTCACTCGTCCAATGTGAGTTGAGGATAGAAATCATAGATTTGAGAGGTGCTTCGAATAACCTTAGTATTCAACCTAGTGAAATCTCCCATAACATCTGTGACATAAACCAAGAAGGATGTCATATAGAAACTCTTTGAAGAATGCACTCTACTCAGTTGATAGAAATTGAGCTACTGATATGTTCCCCCCATATGATAATTCCTTATTCTTCTTGATGGTAGCGATATATAAGAACATCCACTCCTAAAATTCCTTCACAGAGGGAAGATCTAAGACTCTTCTTAGTAGAACAATAATGTCACTGACCTCCTGAATGTAGTCTGACCGATACATGGCCTTTGGCAATTTGGCAACGCTCTTGGCCAAATAGGTTTTCAACATGACCTTTGTACACAACTTCGCTTCTTTGTCCCAATGTTCCACTACTGTCTGGTGAAATTGTGGCATAATCTTAACATTGGGGAGTTTGAGAAAATCTTCAAAGAAATCCAGGTCTAAGCGGATCACAAATTTTCCATCGACATCTTTAATTGTCATAGATTATTCATCGTAGTGGGATGCGGAAGCTAGAATGAACTCTGGGCAATGCATGGATGAGGGAAAACCAGAAGCAAGAGCAAGCCCACTATCATATATGGCTTTCATCTAAGGTTTCTTATTTGGGACCTTCACCCTTGCCTAGAAGTCTGGAAAATCAATTTGTCTGAGGTCGGTGTCCCCTATATTCCCCAGATTGGAAGATAAGAAAGAGTGAGGAGCAAATCCAAGAAATGAATACTTCATCTTTTTCTTTCCCTAGGATGTATAAGTAGACATCAAATTATAAGTTTCAAAATGCCAAAGAAGAGAATTCTAAAACCTGAAAACCTCCAACCTATGAAAACTCAAAAATTAAAAACCTGAAGTGGAGATTCCAAAAAACCTGAAGTGGAGATGTCCAAACACCCAAAGTGAAAACCTCTGAAAAGGAGAAGTCCGAAAACCCAAATTGGGGACCTCTGAAAACCTGAATTAGAAACCCCTAAAGTAGAATGGCATAATTCCAAAAAAATGAGAAGCATCGAATACCAAAGCTCTGAATTATGAAAAGAGAGTTCTCCGAAAATGTCGATCTTTGAACTCTGAAAAACAAGAGGTGTTGAGAGGGAGAATTGGAGAACTTGAGAGGATATTTGCAAAAATTGAATGCCTATAGAAACTTAAATCATGGAAATATGGTGGGAAATGAGTTTGTCATTTCCCAAGGTATGCAGAGGAGGAAAAAGAAAACAAACAAGGGGGAAGAAAAATAAAAGATATTAAACCAAAAAGAAAATGACCAAAAAATAAATATACCTTAAAAATGACGTCAAAAGTACAAGATGTAGTAAAAATAGAATCGTTAGAGGAAGTGTCAGGTGAAAAAGACAGGTGAAAATGTGATTTTAAATAGAAAAATCTGATATTAATGGAAAAATTCCAATCTGTACTGAAGTAGGTAAGAATTAAATGCGCAGAGAGCTCCAAAAGTCTGAAATTCCAAAAATTTTGAATTTTAGGGTTTCAAACTTCAGAGATCAAGGGATGAAAATCATGGAATGGCATAGAAGAGTTTCAAAACATGAAATTCTGAAATTCCAAAATTTTGGACTTTCAGACTTCAGAACTCCAAAAGTAATTAATTTGAAAATGATCAGGAGAGTTCCGAAACCCAAAAGCCGAAAGTCTAAAATTTACGACTTTCACACTTTGGAAGTCTGAAAGAAACTTTCCAAAAAGTGTGACCTAGACTTCCAAAACCCGAAAGCCCGAAATTCCAAAATTTCGTACTTTCAGGGTTTCAAACTTCAAAACTCCAAAGGGAATTTTCTAAAAATCGTGACCTAGAGTTTCCAAAACCTGAAAGCTCGAAAGTCCCAAAATTTCAGAATTTCAGGGTTTTGGACTTCAGAACTTGAAAAAACACAATTTCAAATTCAATCCAATTAAAAATTTGAAAGGGAAAATCCCTGAAGTCTGAATTTTTGGAAGTCCAAGACTTGGAGAATTTTCAAGATGAAGATGTCTTCCGTGTGAAGATTTTTTCAAAATTTGTTTGATCAATTTCAAAGTCCTCTTCTCAAGGTAGATTAAATCGGTAACACTTACTTACCACTTCCTTCACGTTTTACACCGATCATGAACCGCTGAAATATCTACTGAATAGACTAGTATTATAAGGAAGAATTTGTTGAAGGTTGATTCTCTTCCAAGAATTTGACTTCACCATAACAGTGAAACCTGGAAAGATAAATTATAGCCCTAATTACTTATCACAGATCAAGAATGGAGAAGATTAAGGACCGATAGAGGATGATTTTCATGGAGCACAGTTATTTCGAATTGAGGCCATACCAAAGGAAATTTATGAAATTCTCAGCTTATATATGCAGGAGAATTTCCAAGCGAGTACACCCAACAAAAAAAGAAGAGTTTTTTTATGAGAGCATTCCCATTTACTTTAATCCAAGGAAAATTGTACAAAAAGGGAGAAAATGATATCCTAAAAAGGGTAGCACTAGAGCATGAGAGGAGAAATATGTTGGTGGAGGAACATGGAGGGATAGCTAGTGGACATAATGGAGGAGAACAAAAATTGAGAAAGGTGATGATGGTCGAGTTTGGTGGCCCACATTATTTAAAGATGCTCATAAACACGTTAGAACCTGTGATATTTTTCAAAGAGTTGGAAAACCGAATGTAAGAGATGAAATGCCACTTAGACCTATTTTGGCATTGGCCCCATTTGAGAAATAGGATATTGATTTAATAGGACCCCATCAAACCAGCCGCCAAAAACTCTTAAGAAAGATTTATCGTCACTCGAACAGAATATCTAACAAGATTGCACTACAAAAACAACAACTAGATTTTTGTATGAAAACACAATTACAAGATTTCAATGTCCATTAAGTATCACCATTGACCAAAGCAAGCACTTTGTCAATGAAACCATCCAAGAATTACTAAGCGGGTTCATGATTAATCACAATAGAAGAACTCCATACCACCAGTAGGAAAATGGAATAGTAGAAGCATTTAACAAGGCATTTGTTATGTCAGAAAAGTAGCACCCTAGGATTTGCACAATACAAAACCCTACTCTTGACTAACATGGGATTTTCTCAAGGTGTGGGACCCTCACAAATGAAGAAAACCTCCAGAGAAGGTTGGTTCCTCTACCTGTTCTAGTGCTAAAACTACTCCTAGAAAAGGAAATGCAGCTATTCTAACACTAACCTAGAATTTCTAAGGGACTAGGGAAGAAAGAGATGCATAAGATAAAAGTCCTAAAATAAGGGAGGTGATAACACCAAGAAAAGGGGGTGGAGATATTACTAGTGAGTGAAAATAGAAGGAAGTGAGGTAGAAGAGGGAAGACAAAGTGCCACAGTTAAAAGAACACATTAAAACCTCCAATTTTGTAGAGCACAATGAATTTAGATCCTACAAAAGGATATAACATGCACGATATACTTGAAAATGCAATGAAAGGAAAATGACGCAATACAACTCAAGATATGGAAATAAAATCCAAAAAACACCAATTTTATTTCTTAAAATGATGCACAATCCATTACAATATAAGCATAAGGCAATAATCTTTTACAAAAATGCATAAATTCAAGGCCTGCAGCTCACAAAAGGTGTTGGAATAATTTTGGCAGAGTTCCTTTACATTCCAAAATGTCTCCTCTTCAAAAGAAGGTGAAATTAAATATATATATATATAGAAAAGGAGCTACCAATTGACATCTTTCATTCATTTCTCATACAGAGGTATGGGAAAACAAAGCACTTTACTTTCCAATGGTAATTTTATTACACGGCAAGCATGGGTGCTATACCTCATTAATCTAGTTGTTGAGATACCCTATATGGTACCACTAGTGCCTCTCTGTATATGAAACTCCTTGTTGTCACCTAACAAGAACCACTTGTTGATGCCTGACAAGATCATGAAGAGTCTCCACTGACAAGGAAATGATTTATTGCACGACAAGAAGAAATGATGTCATGTGACAATGAGGGGAGGCTGACGCACATCAACAAAAGGTGATTGATGCATGACATAAAGTGACACTGACACGCAACAAGAAGGAAACAATGATGGGGAAGGTAGAATGACGTAAAAAAAAGGAGGGGATTTTTCACATGATGGAAAAGTAAATTGTTGCACAAAAATAGTAAATTTGTGACACACGTCAAGAATAAAAAACTGGCACGTGTTAGGGGAGGAAGTAGTTGACGTGCTTCAAGAAAGGAATTACATGCGTTAGGGAGGAAGAGGTTGACGCATGTTAGGGAGGAAGTGGTTGACATGCATTAAGAAAGGCATTGACACATGTCAAGGAGGAAGTAGTTGACACGTAACAAGAGATGGTGGTTGATGCATGGTTTATGTGCATCAACAAAGTGTGGTTCACGCATGACAAGAAGAGGGGATGTTGACATCAAGAATAAATTGTTGACGTATGAAAACAAGGTGAAAATCCATACATTGTTCCAGCTCGACCATTAAAACAAAATTGGCTCTAAAGCTTCACCATGCTGAGATACACTATAAAATACTCCCCATTAACTATTAATGCCCAGACTTACATGTTAATCTATTTTACAAGGGGGTTGCAAAATATGGATAAAAATTTGGTGACTTGCAAGGTGATTTGTCTACTAGATATAAAAGACCAGTGAGTTTTACATCTATTGGGCATCGATTCATTCTAGATTGCTGAAACTGGTTTGATGTCTAAAAACCTCTTAAACCTCTAAAACACTTTTATGAGGTTATTTCATCACCATACCTTGCCTAAAACTTGAAAGTGCAATAACAACAAAGCACAACTTATGTACAAAATAACAAAATTGTACATATCCCAAATGGAAAAACTAGAGAGAGCACAAACACTTATCTAAAAGCAAACCTAACTACAACAGAAAAAATGTGCTACAAAACACTCAGAGGAATTAAAAACTCTAAACTAATATGTATAGAAATGGAAGATACATCCCATCAGTAATAATGCTTGAGAGTAGATGCCATTAACAGTAATCTGTGATTTTTCTCCATCCAACTTTGACAATTGGAAAGCATTTTTTTCTTTGTGCCTTGAAACCAAGTAAGGAAAACTCCATATTGCATCAAACTTGGAGAACCTTTCTAGTTTTGCTTTGTCTGCATCCCATCTCAAAACTAAGTCTCCTTCTTATAATTTTTTCTTGGATTTTATTTCAAGCTGATTTTTATTTGATCTTGTTCCTTCTCCATTTGTTTTCATGGCCTAGTTTCTTAGCTCTTCCAGCTTTATGAGCTCTGTATAATTGACTTACATATCTAGATAACTTCAAAACAAATCTAGCTGTTTGATAAGCTCTAAGGCTGACAACTCAAGGGAGATTGGTAGCCGTACTTCCCTTCCATAAACCAACTTGAAATGGGAATAACCATTTGACTTCTTGGGTAGTGATATATATCATCCCACAAGGATGATTTCAATTTAGTATGCCAAGTCCTCTGATTCTCATCCAGGGTTCTTCTTATAATCCTTAGCAAGATTCTTGGTTAGTGGACTCTATTTTACCGTTACCCCTGGGGGTAGTAATTAGAAGAAGTGCTCAAATAGATGTTATTTCTAACAGCTCAATTAGATATCTTTGTCTCAAAATAAAATTTAAGGAATTATCTAATACTATGGTGGAAGGAAAACCAAACCTTGTTACAATGCTTTTAGTAGAAATCCATAATGCTAGCTTCATTTACTTCCTTAAGTGCAACTACTTTTATTCCACTTAATGAAGTAGTTTGTGGTTTGTAAGAATCCATTTATGTCCTAGGTTGGAACTTGGATTGATCACCCCTAATAAAATACATCCCTTATCACATGAAAGGCTATTTAACTGAGATAGGATGGAGTGGGGAGGTTGTTATCTTCTCTTTACCTATGAAGAAGGTGCACATTTCCTACATTTCTTGATCCATGAGTAGTAATAATTGAAAATATTAGGCTAGTTATAACTAGCACTCATAAATTCTAATAGTTGTTTCTTTTTGGGGAAAAAATGACCGCCCTTCCTCTCCATCATGAAACTCGTGTAATGCCCTCTATATCATGATTTGTCTTGATGTACCTTAGGGAGGACACCATTCACTTACATTTTGAACAAAATATTCTCCTACAAGCACATATGGGATGAAATGAAGTCTGAAATACCTCCTTTTAGACTTACTCAATCTTTGAGGACTTTTGATCCCTTTGAAGAAAATATATAATATCCTGAGTCTAACAAGGAATGGGTATGCCACCATGTAGCTTGTTCTTAATTATGTTAGCAACACCATAACAGCTTCTTACATCCTCTCTTTATTTCAACATGATGGATAGAAGCTAGCTACTCACATAACCCTTTTCCCCTAGCTATCTTGGTCACCTTGATATCGAATGTCATACTTGATGACCTTAGTTATCCAACCGGCCTCTCTTCTCATTGAGATCCTTGTTTAAAATAAAATATTTTATACTAGTCATATGAAACTTAAGAGACGAATTTTGTTGCTTGACACTAGATGCCTGAATTTCTTTAAATTTCAA
Source organism: Taxus chinensis (assembly GCA_019776745.2). NCBI lineage: Eukaryota > Viridiplantae > Streptophyta > Pinopsida > Cupressales > Taxaceae > Taxus > Taxus chinensis. The sequence continues at coordinate 895,758,373 of CM034146.1, forward strand.
ATCACAACATGGACATGTTGCTCAATGAATGAATATCTCACCTCATAATCCTTCAAGAAATTTGTTAAATAATGTAATAGGGTTTACTTTATTCCTTATTGGTTTTGGTTGTACCAAGTATTGTAGATATTGCATCTGTGCCACAGAAAGTGCATAGAGGGTGAAATCCTTTGATTAATATGGATTAATGAGGGTTAGAACCTACGTAATTGCTTGTTTTATAGCTTCAAATATTTATTTTCCTTGAGTCATTAGATTTGAAATTCCGTGCTTTTCTTCAACATCAATGTGAGTGGCTTGACAAGATGGGAAAATTTAGGAACAAACCTCCTAACAAAATTAATTTTCCCCAAAAAATTTTGGAGAGTCCTTCTTATGACTTGGTAATGGAAATGCTTGAATAGATTCAACTCGTTCTGGATCAATTGCTAACCCCTCCTTAGAAACGATGTGGCCTAAGATCTTTATCTTCATGAACTAAGAATATGCACTTTTTCAGATTCAAAGACACTTTGAATCTCCTTCATATTTAGAATACTTTTCTGAGGTGAAAGAGGTGACTTTACTATGTTCTTGGAGAATATAGTAATGTCATCTAGATACACAAGAACTATCTTATTGATCATACCCTTTGAATGCCATATCCATTTCCCTTTGGAAAGTGGCTCCGACATTTGATAGTCCAAATGGCCCATCTTCTTATAAGCATATGTACCCCACTTCGTAGTGAAGGTTTTATATTGAATTGGTCTTCCTCTTTCACCATGATTTGATTGTAGCCCAAGTAGCCATCTAAAAGTGAAAACCTTTTTGATCCAGCTACTACTTGCAATGATTTTCTCCATGGAAGGAAGTGGATAGTGGTCTTTGAGAGAGGCCCTATTTAAGTCTCAAAAATCCACACATAACCTGATTTCCCTATTCTTTTTCCTAACCGACACCAGATTTGCTACCCATGAAGAGTACTTGATTGGAAAGATGATCCTTGCCTCTATGATCTTGTTCAGTTCCTTCTTCACGAGAGGCTCAATGTGATGGTTTACTGGTCTTTGCTTTTTCCTGATGGGTTTAGATCCCAGAATCCAGTTTAATCATGTGTTGTGCCATCTTAGGATTAAATCCTTTCAAATATTCATATCTCTAAGCAAATACATCTAGAATTTTTTGCAAAATTTTATAAATTCATATTTTCCTTTATCAGTGCTTACCTTGCCAATTTGAAGTGTTTTTTCCTTTTCCAAGTGAAATAGGCTCTGAATCCTCACCTTTGACCTGAATGTTTTCCTCTTTCCCTCCAGAACTGATAATTGGGATTGAATATTGACTCTAAAGCCACTAAACCCTTTGGTAGCTTATTTGTCCATAATTTAACCACTTGATCACCATACTGTTGCTCCAAATTATCCCTGATTTTTAACTGATAGACCTCATCCTCCTCCTGTAAGAAATGAATGATCTGTTGATCATTCTCAAATATCTGTCAGCTCATGTTATTTTCTGGTACAGTTGACCTCACAATTACATGAATATGTGGCTGATTTATCTCTTTTAATATTGTCCACCACATCAAATGTTGCTCCAATTGCCGCAAACCTTTCTGCAACCTCATTCTTTTTCCTCGGTATGGCTTGAATATTGAACACTTCAAAATCATCAATTTGATCCCATACCCGATGCTTGTAGGATTTTGAGTAGATCATTCTTAGCAAGCATGTTTTTCCCCCAACCTAGTTGAAAATTAACTCACTATCCCCAAACACTTGCAAGTTTTGTATACCCCTCTTTCTTGCCCAATTCAATCCATGTATCAAAGCTTCATACTCAGCTGTATTGTTTGAACAAGTAAACTAAAAATGGAAAGCATGAGTAGTACTTCATACCTTGTGGTGAAAAAAAGCATTTCTCCTCCTCTAGTGCCTTGCCTACTCCTTGATCCATCAAATAATAGTTACCATACTTCATTATCACCCTTATCATCTGGTTTGGTGAGGCTAGGAAGAGGTCTATTTTCCTCATGCAAACAATAAACTCCCAACTCAGCCTCCTCTATTTCCTTGTATGGATCATATCTATGCTCTTTTGTTTTCCCATTCATCAAGAGTCAAATCCAGGATGCCCCCAACTTTGGTATCTTCTTCCTGAGTGTTTGGGAAATCCTCTTGATCAAAGGCTGAGAAATTTGCATTGATTGGGCTTGGTACATGAGGCTCAATATGGAAATTTTACAATAGGTTCAAACTGGATTGTAGCCTTAGCTCCATACCTTGTTCTGAAGAGTATATGTGACCAATCAGCTGATAAGTAGCCTCCAATTTTGGCGGTGAAGTCTCTTGACAAGCACAATGCAAAGAGTGGTGGCAAGTCAATCACTAATATATCCTGTTGAACTATGAAATTAGGACATGCATGTAATGTGAGGTTTAAAACTTTTATGATCCCAATAGTCCCCATTGCTGTCCCATCTAACTGTACCAATCCTTTGGAAACCAGGTTGTATTTCAGGACCAACTAATCTGTAATTTGTTTCAGCATTACTGAAACTGCTAGCCCCTGAGTCAATCATGCAATTATGTACAAGGTTGCTCCCAATAATCAAAGATATATAGAATGGAGGAGGCTTCATGTTTTTACCTTGTTGACCTCCATGAACTCCTCCTTTTAGAGCTGTCATTAGTGAGCACCTTCTCTTGATTCTTGGAAAACTCATTTGATGCTGACCAATTTTCCATGGCTGCTTGTAACAAATCCCGTTGGCCTAGAATTTTTCAATGATTCCCACATAGAAATTCTTACATTGGTATTCTTCATTTGATCAATAATGTTAAAAGGAGATGGATTCTCCTTTTTTTGCCCCTTACTTGGCATGAATTTCTCCTTGCACATGGGCTACTACAATCTGATACCTGAGTTGGCTTAGAAGGTAGTTTGGGATGATTTTGAATGTTTGGGGCTGCACTTGGATTGCTAATACCCATAAAGTGTGATAGAAGGATGAGAATTACTTGGATTAGATGACTTCCCTTCCTCTATATTCCTCTTCTTAGACCTCATGTTGGCTACCACACTTTTGAGAAGGGGACTGATTTATTCCACATAAATCCTCAGCTTGCCAATTCACAAGTGTTGTCTCGTTTGGAGGTGCTTCTTGATTAGTTACCTGTTTGTTGACTTTCTTCTTGATTTGGTTCTTGAGGAACACCCTTTGTAGTCACCATAAATGATTGATTTAAAGCACCATTGAAGCATGTTGCATGATTGTGTGGTTGGCTACATGGGAAACACCATTCATATTCTTGTGCTATGTTGTTTTGAGTTGGAACCAAGGCCCTAGATGTTGAAAACTACATTAGGGTTATATGCTTAGAATGGACTTAATAGCTTGGGGTTGTCCTTGGTTCTAGTTAGCAGCTTGAACATGTGGCTTGTTTGGCTGATATGGAGGTTTATTGGGTTGGAACTGAGGCTGATAAGGTCTAGAATTTTGAGCTTTGTTTCCTCTTAAGAGTTACCAACTCATTTCCTAAGTTTTGCAATTGTTTCATAACCTCCTGGAGTTCATTTTAAGGGATAGAAGAAGAAGTAGAAGCTTCATTTGAACTATGATTTCTTGGAGAAAGGATGGGGGATATTGTAGGTGTTTGATTAGGATTAGGATTCCCATATCTGGATAGAGAGGCATAGGTGGCCTAGGTGCAATTTTATCAGCTTGAATTAGGTAATTCTCAACTCTAATGGCTATGGCATAGGAATCTGGTAGGGTTATTCCTCCCATATATTGTATCATAATAAATATATCAAAATTTAGAGCTTTAAGAAAATAGAGAAATGCACCTTAAGTTATTGGTCTGACCACAACTGGGATCCTCTCCTAGGTTCTTTGGAATCTAGAATTGAAGTCTATCATTTTCTCAGCTGGTGCCCTTTTGATTGTAGTCATCTACTCCAAAAGGGATAAGTTGTCATCCCTCTCCCCAAACTAGCCACAGAGAGCTATGCACAATTGATCCCAATTATGAATTGATCCTACTCTTAAGCCTTTGAACCACTGCAAATCTTTTCCTTTGAAATAAGAAGCCAACAACTTGATTGCAACATTTATCTCAACAATCTCATGTATGGCACATACATTTGCAATGTATTGAATGTGGTCGATGGGAGTTGTGTGATTTTCTCCAATGAAGTATGGGATATTTTTTAATGCTTCTATTGGGACCGTATTTTGTGCATTAAGGGAAAGTGGACTGCTTCTTGTGAAATTTGCATTGGGGTTTAGAGGTGCCTAATTTGGTAGTTGTTGATGAGCCATACTAAGTGGCCTGAGAACCCTAGTCAATTAAATAAAGGATCTACCAGGTGGAGGTGTGGATACTGTTCTATTTGGTGGAGATGGAGACCTTTGTACTCTTCTTCCTCTCCTTCCTCTTCCTAGAGATAACTGCAAGTATTCAAAGATACCTTCTTCTCTTGCTCTAGACCGAGTTTGCACTCTTCTCATGAACTTGATAAACTTGGGCTACTGAAACCACTGGATTTGAATGGCGGAGTTTCTAGTTATGTTGTTGAAAAGCCTCTAAAGGATGGAAATTCACCAAGACACACACCCAAACTTGATAAAAAATGAAAATGTTGACTTTTGTCCCACCGAGCATTCCAAAACTATTATGTTAAAAAATTAGCACCCTAGGATTTTCACATTACAAAACCCTAATCTTGACTAACATGGGATTGTCTCAAGGTGTGGGAACCTTACAAATGAGAAAAACCTCCAGAGAAGGTTGGTTGCTCTACCTATTCTAGAACTAAAAATACTCCTAGAAAGGGAAATGCAGCTATTCTAACACTAACCTAGAATTTCCAAGGGACCAGGGAAGAAAGAGATGCATAAGATAAAAGTCCTAAACTAAGGGAGGTGATAACACCAACAAAAGGGGGGGAGATATTCCTAGTGAGTGAAAATGGAAAGGAAATGAGGTAGAAAAGGGCAGACAAAGTTCCATAGTCCAAAAAACACATTCAAACCTCCAATTTTGTGGAGCACAATGAATTTATATCTTGCAAAAGGATATAACATGCACAATATACCTAAAAATGTAATGAAAGAAAAATAACACAATACAACTCGAGTTAGGGCAATAAAATCCACAAAACACCAATTTTATTTCTTAAATGATGCAAAATCCATTACAATATAAGCATAAGGCAAGAATCATTTACAAAATGCATAAATTTGATGCCTACAGCTCATAAAAGGTGTTGGAACAATTTTGGTAGATTTCCTTTACATTTTAGAATATATCCTCTTTAAATGAAGGGGAAATTACATATATATAGAGAAAAGGAGATACCAACCAACATCTTTCATTAATTTCCCATACAAAGGTATGGGAAAAACATACCATTTCTCTTTCTAATGGTACTTTACTTGCACAACGAGCATGGGTGCCATACCTCATTAATCTGGTTGTTGAGCTACATTATACGATGCCATTAATGCCTCTCCATATCTAAAACTCCTTGTTTTCACCCAACAATAACCACTTGCTGACGCTCAACAAGAGAATGAAGAGTCTCTGCTGACGAGGAAATTATTTATCGCATGACAAAAATAAATGATGTTGCATGATAGCGAGGCGATAGCAAGGGGAGGTTGACACACATTAGTAAAAGGTGATTGACGAGTGATAGGAAGTGAAGCTGACATGCGATAAGAAGGTGGAAATGATGGGGGAGGTATAACAATGTGCAAAAAGGAGGGGAGATATCACGCGATGAAAAATTACATTATCACATGACAAGAGTAAAGTGGTGATGCACATCAAGAAGAAATGATTGACGTGCGTCAGGGAAGAAGCAGTTGACATGCATCAAGAAAGGCATTGACACGTGTTAGGGAGGAAGTGGTTGACATGTGTTAAGAAAGGTGTTGATGCACATTAGGGAAGACATCCAACACATGGTTGAAACATGCATCATCAAAGTGTGGTTGACACGTGACAACAAGTGGTTGATGCACGACAGGAAGAGAGGCATTGACGTGCATCAAGAAGAAATGGTTGATGCATGACAATGAGGTGAAAATCCATACATTTTTCCAGCTCGACCATTAAAAAAAATTGGCTCCAAACCTTTGTTGCAGAGATTAACTATCAATTCCCATACCTTTAGGTTAATCCATTTTTCAAGGGGGGAAAAATGCATAACAATATTGGAGAAGGTCTTAATGAAGATTTGCTCACTACAAACTACTGATTGGGATCTAAATATACCCACTGCTCTATGGGCATACCAAACAACATACAAGAGACTTACAAAGTATTCTCAATCCAGATTAGTATATGGATTAGAAGCCGCGGTCCCCATATAATTTTTTCTTTCTAGTTTGAGAGTTGTTGTAGCATTTCGGATGACAGAAGATGATTCCTTACATGAAAGATTGATAGAACTAGAAAATTTAGATGAGAAGATATTATAGCCGCATACAATCAAAAACAAGAGAAAAGAAGACAAAAAGAATGACATGACTACCATATAAATAAGAATCAATTTGACATAGGAGATTAGGTACTCCTTTGCAACAATAAATACAAGTATCTAGGAAAATTGAAGGTTATATGGTTGGGGCCATATCTTATCAAAGAAATAATACCTTCAAGAGTGGTAAATCTATAGAAATTACAGTTAAAAGAGCTAACATGACATGTGAATGGAGAACGGTTGAATACATATGTGACTTACTAATAAAACAAAAAACAAAAAAAAAACAAAAAAACAATTGAAAACTACCAACCTATTTGAAAACCAACAATTCGGCAGGTAGGTTGAGGGGTAGGATGAAAACCCACAAGGGCGTCTCTTCCCTTAAGAAGGAAATTGAGAATGAAAATAATAATCTGCAGAGGCAGAATACCCATGCAATAAAGGAAGATAAAAACCGTGGAGGAAGCATACCCATAAAATAAAAGAAGACAGATAAAGGCATCAAAGCTGTAAAATGAAGAAACAATAACATTATGTGAAACAAAGAAATGAATAAAGTCACGGACAAGGGAGAAGAATGACACCACAGTACAAACAAGGAAAAGAAACTATGATACAAAGAAATAAGAGAAACTACCAAAAAAAAGGAGAAAGAAAAATTACAAAATTAAGCGAATCCGACAAAGCCGTGAAACTAAGGATAGAAAAACCGTAGTCCAAAGCAATAAAGGAGCAAGACGCGGAACAAATAGAAAGCCACCGAATGAAGAAAATTAGAAAACATGAAAAATACATGGAGAAACACCATGTCCTACAGAGAATAAATTTCCCAAGTAAGAAGAAATAAATGCGGTAGGTGGAACGACAACAATATAAAACACCTTGAAGGAAGATAAACTAAGGCACAAATAACTAAACACTAGATCGAGTAAAAGTGTAAAGAAGAAAATTAGGGTGTAGCTAGGGTAAATTGCTAAAGGAAAATGGATGTCCCGGTAGAGATCACACAAGTAGAGATTCTAAAGCCAAAATTTCTAAAGCACACTACTAAATCATAAAAAATTGATCTAAAAGGTGCTTTTTTGCACATTTCATTCAAAGTCACGTATTTTAGGGATCTGTAGAAGTATATACACTCCCAAATTCTGGAATATGATCACACAACACTCGAAGTGGAGAGACCATTGCTGTTAGAGGAAGATTCAAATACAAAGGTACTAGTGTATAAGAAAAATTTGAAAGTGATTAGGGAATTAAAAATTGATGCATGGAGCTGAAGACCCTACTTTCCTACTGTAGATTCTATGATTCATGTTCTATTAAGTCACCTCCACAATCAAATGCTATACTTGGACCAACCATATCAGATCAAAATAGAATTAATGGCTAGGTTTACTGGATTAAGGGACAAAGGGTGCTCAACAATTTCCAAAAAGAAGACAACACTGAAAGAGAAGGCCCAAGAAATGGGTGTAACCGAGACGAAACGTGGAGTATGGATAACAGACATTACAAATCATCATTAAGGTATGAAACTAAAGCTATATGTTTGAAAATCTATCATACAAATAGGGAAGATGGTGCCCATGGGGCTTAGTGCACAAATTAACCTAGAGATGGTTCAATTTCATTCAGAGTATAGCCTTGCAGAACTATTAACGACAGAATTTCATGAAAATACTAGGAGGATAAAAGAGGGGAAGCACACTTTTTTCTATGCCTCATTGTTGATATGTTTAGCTATGTACTTCACCAATACCCTACCTCATAAAACTAAAGCAATATAATGGGAGGAAAATAAACGTATTGTGGAACAAATTTGTGCACATATGGCTACTCTTGAGGAAATAACTCTGATCACATTATTTTTAGGCAGGATAAAAAGGATTGAACTTATCATCTTCTGGCTAGTGAGACATGAGGTGTTGGTGTGGTTATCAAGATGGAAGATGATATTTGTAATGCTTGTGTGGTCTTCAAGTATAAATGCGTTACAAATATCATCTTCCATCTTGATAACCACACCAGCACCTCATGTCTCACTAGCCAAAATCAAGTAGGCTCTACAGAAGAGGAAACATGAAAAATATTTTCAACTACAACAAGGAGTTGTTGAGCAAACCACGGAAGGATTTAAATTTCATTTAGATAAAATAAATCCTCTATAAAAATCTAGTTGCAATTATGTGCTAGAGCAGAGTACCACTCAAGATTGGATGCAAAGGTGTGTATAATTAGAGAAGGCAATGCAAAATATTCTCACCATCATTCAAATGGATAAACCACAAATCCAAATTGATACTACATTATCCGTTAAAGCATCTATTGAATATGTAGTAGGGAAAATGCTGAAAGAACACCACATAAACTTGGAGGAAGAGAAAGAAACAATCTGTAAAATTGCAATAAGAGAATACCAAGAAGATGCCAAGAAACCTCATGTAGTGGAAAATCAGAAAAAAAAGAAGTGAATTTCAAACCGTAGTGAAGAAATTGGAGACAGAACTGAACAATGCCAAGGTATACTATACCTATACCATTGGATGGCCAAGCATGAACGCAGAAGACAAGGGGAAGATGGAAAAAATTGAACAAGACATACATAAGATGTCTATAGAATATGACATTCTACAAGACAAGGATGGTGTAAAAAGGAGGAAATTAGCAAAGCTTATGGAGAAATATCAAACCCAATAGAGGGGGGTGGCAAGAAAATATCTACGACATGAAATAATGTAGCACTACATTGGATAAAGCTTTGACATGGATGCAACAACAAACTACAGTTGCACAAGATCGATGGAAGGAAATAGAAGCACATCCCACTCCATCAGAATTGGCGTCACTGATTCAAGAGAATACACAATTACAGGAATGGATGAATCAGGTGCATAATCATTTGACTTCATGTCTTAGCTATGATAAGAATATCATTCCCCAAATTATAAAGTACATGTCGTAAAGTAAACCATAAAATCTTAAAGGTCGAGGTCTCCCATAAACCGAGTCAGGTGAGTCGAGAAAAGGAACTCTTCCTTACACCAGATGTCTAAGTTCCTAGGGAGGTTGATGCTTCTATACCTTGGAGTCTCGTAAATCCAGTCAAACAATTCGAGCGAGGGAACCCTTCCCTACGCCAAACGTTTAAGTCCTGGTGGTTGATGCCCATTGATCCCAATTTTGGCAAAAAAAAATGGAGTAACAATCATCATCGGTTGTTGTCTCGAGGACGAGACAAAGTTTAAGAGGGGGGATAATGTTGGCAATATTTTAGGGATAAACTATGAGGTCAGGGAGATAGCCACGAAAAGATAAAGATAGCCATGATAAACCAAGGAATCCCCATAATGAAGTAAAGCTGCAAATAAATGATAGAAGCCATTGAAGACTACAAATTCTTACTACATCGAGAAAGATACGTAAGACTAAGTAGAGCTATGGAATACTGGAAGAAGCTATGCGAAAGCTGACTGAAAGCCACATAATAAAGTTAAAGTACGCAAGATCATGTCAAAATATGATATAGGCACAAGTCAAAGGAAGTGACCTTTGAAATAGATTGTATTTTGTATATTTATTGTAATCAATGTATTATGTAAAGTTTGCATCATGAAAGACTTATGTGAGGGTTCCATTTTGAGATTTTGTAAGAGAGATAAGAGAGTGAGAATGAAGAGAATATATATGTATTAGAAACCAATGTAATTATTATTGATGAATAAATAAAGATTGGAGTTTGGAGTAAAATATGTTATATGTTATCATTTAGATTTTTTTTTTCATAGATTAGATGTGGTGTATTTCCTACGTACATCCTTAACCATGATTGATTACTTCCTAAGCTCAACAATCTTGTTGGGGTTTTAGGTCAACACTTTTGTCACCTAGGGAACCTTTAATTTGCATGCTAACTTAAATCCTTAACCCCTCTTCATGATCAAACCAACCATGGTGCATATTTAATATAATTATGTCCCCTTTGATTTCACCAACAACAAAAGGGATAAAGGGGGACACCAAAGTGTGCTCCTCATCTCTTCACTTAACCCCAGGACACATGGAGCACCAACCTATAGCCCCGGAACCCAATTTCAACCCCTTGCACCTCCCTCACACTGCATCACAAGATAACACTTGGATTCATATGGTGTAAAGTACACTTCTCTTCCCCCATTTTCCATTGCATCTACACACCCTAATTTTTAGGGTGCAACCACACTCAAACCCATCTCCCAACCTCGGTATAGCCTTAAAGATCAATTCAAATTTGTAATATTGAATGACTTTAATCCTCACCTCATATACTTAGTCATTTTTGCATTGAAATAGGTCTATGATTTTCCATCATATATTCCATTTTTAAAAATTATGTTCGTGATTTTTTTCCAGACACTCATACTCCAAAACTAAAAATTTATCATAACTTACAATCGGTACACCCGATTTAGACCAAATTTTATCATTGCACTCCTTCCAAAAACACATTCAAGTTTATTGTAAGACAACTACCATTGATGCTTTATGAAATTTACATAATCCATTTGAAATTTTCATCCCTTTGCACTTTCCTTGTCAAATCTACAGAGTTTGAGCAAAGAAACATCCTTGAAAACTAAAGCAGAAGGTCATGAGACAAAACCTAAACTTTTGAAACTAGTTTTGTTTCAAAACAACACGCAGAATACCTTTGTCTAAAATTAGTAATTTTTGAAAGGTCACATATGTCTAAATTTAGTAATTTTTCAAAACAATAAACTCTCAGCATCCATGTTATTCCAAACAACCAAAAACAACCAAAAGGTAAAAATTGTGAAAACTTACTAAAAATAGTTATCCTAGATAGGACATGATAAATATATAAAGTCTTTAAATTGATATCAAATAACTTGTACCAACTCACATTCCACCTATCTTATTTAGTTTTTCCATCATGAAGTTCAATTTTTCAATCCTGGAACTAAACTCCACATTGATCATTCAATACCTCTGTATGGGAGATATTGATGTCACCCACATGGACTTGGAAGACCTAAAATCTAGAATGTTTAATGAGCCATAAGGAGAAATGGAGGAAAATATACTATTAATAAGGTTATTTAGGGAAGGAGACCATCCATGTTGTCTATTCAAAGCACCGAACTTGTCCTGACATGTACACGTCATTATGATCCTAACAACAGAACAATCATGGAAGATGATAACTCGATCCTTGCAGTTCTCACACCAAAGGGAATTTATCAGTGCTTGCAGATTCTCACCATTAGCAATGTGGTCATCATAACTAGGGAGTATGCTTCACATGAGTGGGAAAGGAATAAATAATATTTACAAGGCCCTAACACTTGGTTCATAGCTCAAGAAAAGAATAAATCCCTCTCGTATCCCCAAGAACCTATCACAGAGTGAATTTCATGAGGCATATTCAGATTCCATTTTCCTAGTAAGAAAATCAATGGGAGAGGAGACAATGAAATATTTCTAGGATTGTATGGCTCAGTTCATTCTAGTGACCTCAGAAGGAAACCGAATGGTAGAGTACAACATCCATCAAAATTTGTTGTAGTTATCCTCCACTAAGAAGTTCATCATGAATTCTTACCTTGTGTATGCCCTGTCTTTCACAAGACCCTTCTAAGGCCTATCCACTACTCCCAATGTGCCTCAACAATAACCTACTTATGAGAATTATCCACAACTCACTCACATGGAGAGTAATTATCACTATTCTATAGTGAATGATGCATTCGCCATGTGCATCATAAGATTACTCAAAGACAATCTATAATGGAGGATATCATCCCAAGATGTTGTATTGATTGAGAAGTATGGGAGTCACTTCATCCAATTCCCCACCTTCACCTACATCAGGGTCGAAGGCTTCGATCTTTCCCCCTGTAGGATACCCAAGTACCCAAGTGACAATATTGTCATGTTTTATGTTACAATAGTTATATCATGTTCATACTAGATGAACGAATTCTAAGAAGAAAGGTGTGTCAGTTCACATCTCCCTAGGAATATACTCATGCAAGAAAGTTATAGATGAATAAAATATCAAAGTATCCTTCATTGTTATTATTCTATACTCCTACATATCTCGGTGTAGTTTTGATATTAGGAGGAATCCAGATACCTTCACCTTTCCAGGATTACACCATGTGCCCCAAATAGAGGACTATTGAGTGAAATGCATAAATGATTTTGAATTTTGAAAAAGGGATTACAAGTGAATGATGGTAGATCAAAAAAGAGATTTAAAATTTGATTGGTTCACAAAGGGAATCAAAGATGATGTGTCAGAAATGTTTGATCTTGAATACCAAGCGGTGTAATCCCCCCCCCTTCCTCCTACTCTATGGAGCATCACATAATTAGGTGATATCAAAGAGAGGACCATAGCAATGATCCAAATGCAGAGAATGGAATGAATGCAAGATATATGCTTTCATCAAGTTTGATGGTCTTTTAAGTCTATCTAGGAAGGTGTCTCACAATTATTCCCTCAAAGCATCCAAGAAATCCGCAAGGTCCACTCATTAAACAAAATATTCCAAGAGGAAAATTGTGTAAGAGGATGACACTAAAGTTTCTACCCTTAGGAGGATTTAGCAGAAGGAAAGGATCATTGAAGAACCCAGTGAGTCCCTTGAGTTAGGTGAGATTGATCTATCATAGTATCTTTTCCATCACTGACATTCAAGTGTGTCATTCTCGGTGAAATAATCTTCCCATCATGATCAGATTGTGATCCCTCGTTAAGCACCTAAAAGTGCCCTTATGCCTGATTTTGTTTCTACTCTGGAGAAAACATTCCCATGGATACAATATTTTCTTGGAAGTGAGTCAAGAATGGTGTAGCAAGTAGCAACACCTGATTTTGGAGCCATCTCAAAGTTCATGAGAAACAAATGAAGCAAGAAAGCAAAAGTAACCTACCGTTTCTTCACTAGAGCCTCAAGATCCTAATATGTGGAGGTATCTCGACCAAAGGTTATAGAACCTGTGGAAGAGAGGACTCAATTATTATGATTTGATGAAAATATCCTTGGGGCAAGCCATACATGAAGGATATGAACACACGTTCAAGGATTTTACATCCCGCCTGCTTGCTAGTAATGAAGAGTACAAACAAATCATGAAGAAATTAGATGAGCATGTGAAAACTCTCACTGCCTATGTGTAATCCTTCCCAAAGCCCAATGTGGTACCTCTCCCTCCTATGAAATTCATCCCTCCCATCAGCATCTTCGATCCTCAGCTAATCAAGATATCCCAAGGTTACACCATGTAAGGGAAATCCAATGATAAGTGGGTTGAAAGGATTATCAAGAAATGAAATGTATTATTACTAGAGGTTCTATCATTGTTCAAATATGTTATTTCCACTTGAGATGGTGTGTTCCCACTTGTGTCTAAAATGAATTTTCTCAATTCCCACACTCTTATGAGTAGGAATTTTTTTGCATCTGTTGCTGAGAACTTATCTCTAGTTGGGACTTGCACAATGAATTTTAGATGTGACATAGTAAACGATGTTATCTCTAAAATTGAATCTTGTGGGAAACATACCTTCAAGATTTTAGATGATGTCAGCAATTGTGTACAAAAATCTTAGATCATATCCACTCACTGAAAGTTCATCTTTGGAAAGACTCATTAGTTCCTTCCAAGAGTTGGTCAAGAAAGAGGTAGGTGATCCTTTCTCCTTTGACGAGGATACTTTATATTCCATTACAGACATCAGAGGATCAATATCTAACATTCCAGGAGATCATAAAGTGTGGTTTAATCAATGCAATACTATCAGTGTTGATTATGAGACATGGATCAAAGTGTTGATCTATTTTCGTGTTCCATAGGCAAAAAATATGGCACCTACGACAAGTCATTTCAGTAAAGAGTTAAAAGGTGAGGATCTCTTTCCAAGAGTAATTCCCCAAATTTCACTAAAGGATAGTTCTTCATTGATGGAAGCTTCTTCATATTTATATTGATCATCCTCCTCCTCCTCTCTCTCTCTCTGTATTCTAATTCTTTATTAGGAATATATGTTTTCACTATTTTTCATATTCACTTAAGTGAACTTTGAATTTTACATTGTAAGAGCTCTTTTTCATTAATAAGAAAAAGTATCACTTTTATTCCCTAGAAATATGAAAGGTCACAAGTGATGGGAAATGTGAAAATTATTATGGGGGGAGATGAAAGGACATTTTTGTCAGTTATAAACTGAAATGGCTTCTCCATTTCGAGGGATTGGAAATTCTTGATTGTTGTTAGTTGTTGGGATTTGTATCACTACTACTACAAGAAATAAAGATTTATGTCTTCTATCTCCTTGCCTATGTTTTTCAACTCTTTCTCTACTTTCAAAATTTGCAAGAATTGTAATCTTGTACAACCAAGAAGGAACTTTGTGTCTTTGATTAATGAATCCCTATAACTTTGTGTCTCTGATTTATTAGTCTTGTTATTTCTTACATGGTTGATTTCTTCCTATTGAATGTGTACCTACTCTGGTTAATGTGAAATCTATTAGTCTACTCACAAAATTAACCCCCTCTCTTCATTTCCCCATATTTTCTTTACCTCTCTTTAAAGGAAATTCATCCCTTATACACTGTACAAATAGTTTTCCAAAAGTTTAATGGATTATTCATGTGTGATCCTTGGCCTAAAGACCATCCCACAATTGTATTTAGTTTGTATTTAATAAATGGTAACCTCTCCACACCTAATGAGGGGCTTAGACCTGTGACCATTGCTGAAAACCAATAATCTACCTGCAACAAATTATTTCACCAACACGGGCTACATTGGTTGGGCATAGTCACTTAAGAGACCTAAGAGAAAAAAAAAGGATATAACTTTGATGGGTGAGTTCTCAGTATCTATGGAACTTTCAAATGTCTTTTCTAACCCTACATTTTTGATTTGATACCCTATACAAAATCATTTCATAGTTTTCCCTAGGTCAATGTGGTTTTCTCATTGTCCCATTGAATGCAATGATGCCAAAATGTTCAATTTGAGTCAATGTTAGGCTGTCAAACGAGATATTTTTCAAATGGAAGCTCGTGGCACCAAACAGAAAATACCCACATGGTGGGATGTCTTGGAATATGCTAGGTGAGGATTTGTTTCAGTGCCCAGTGACCCCAATCCTTCCTAGCTACATCGGTTGGGCGTAGTACCTTAAGAGCCCTAAGAGAAAAAAAGACTATAACTTCAGCCGGTGAGTTACTGTTTTTGGTTTGCAAGAAAAATGTTAAGAAGAGATTTTTCATACAATATAGGCGGTGAAATGAGAATTTGTGCTTATTATTTGTTTCTAAGATTTATGTTGCAACTTAGGCATTGGATTTTTAGCCAAATTCATGCACACGTGAAATTGTCACCATTTTTCAACTAAATGAGTTGTCATGACTGAAACATGCATGTCCAATCGAGATTTTAATTTCCTTTAGGTTCTCTTAGCTTCAAGAATAAGGAATTATCTTCTAACAGTGCCAACCACATGAAGGTGGAAGCATTTTTGACACCACTAACCTACAAAAACATGTTAGTAAGCAATTAAATGGAATTTTAAAACCTAAAATTTTTAAACAAAATCATTAAATTGTATTCAATTTAAATTCATGTAGATGTATATTTAGTCTTAAGTCAACATACCTTGGAGATTCAATCCAATGAACTGCTAGGTCAACTCTACTCTTGACAGTAGTAAGAATTGTTTCATGATCTGATTCGTGAACTTTCCACATATTCCTTTTTGATGGCCTACCTCAATATTTGATCAACTAAATATTTTATGTAAGAACCAAATGTGAATACTGGAGTATCTTCCTATGTATTTCATAGTCTTCAAATGATGCAAAGATCATTAGCAATCCAATACATTTATAAATACAAAAACAACAAATTAATTCATAACTCAAAGTAAATGTTTAGGAATACCTCAAAAATTTATCTCCAACACCATACCATTCTCACACCTTGTACACATGCCAAATCAACTATTATAATGAAAAAATTTCTTGAAAACCCTCATTTTATCTGACTTACCTCCATATTCCCTTCACTATCTTCTCACTATTCTAGACCAAATCAAGTAAAATTTTGAATTTTATCTTTTATTAGCTCCTTCAATCCTTATATCCTATTACAAAAGCTCCAAAAAATGCTAAATCATACATTAAATTTCTTCAAAAGGAACAAAATATCAAAATTCACATATCTTTTTCAAAACTTGAATTCCTGTGCCCTTAAGACCAAAACTCTTTCTTATTTAATGGTTGGGAACCTCCACACATATCCATAACAACCCATAAAATTCTTCAGGTACCCTTTAGGGACAATATGGTGTCTGTGAAATTTTAATACCCAACTCTTTATACTCCTCTCTCTATCACATTTTTCTCTTCTAGTTCACAAACATCCTTCTAGCCATGTTCTCAAGCTTTTTCAAGCATATCTTTCTATCTACAAAGCTTCGTGACAAAACCAATACATTTCTGACTACCCATTTAGCCTTTTTTTTCTGTGCAAAGTTTCACTATCAATTTCTTTGTAAATTTTGCCTCAACCCCTCTGTCTCAGTTTTCCACTAGGTATTTAGGACTATCATTAGAATGTTTCACCTTAATGTCAAAGAAAGTGATAACCTGGAGCATAATCAATTCTTTAAACCATGAAAATATGTTTAATTGGAACATCTAGATGATTTCTAGAAAATTTTAGCTCTTAAGGATGAGTTTTAGGTCCTCAAACAATAATCTCGGTATAAATCCTACTATGGTTTCTCAATGATCCCAGGAGATCAAAATCATTCATAAAATGATAAATATTTCCTTCCAAAACCTCAATATGCTACTGTAGGTTATTTTTGAGTCATTCTACATGGCTATCTTACTAGTGGAGGTCTATATTATCTAAACTCTTGAAATTTGCTTCTTCACCTAACTATGTTGAACTATCAACAAGGCATACTCTCTATAGTCAAGGTCTTCAAACTTATTTATCATCCACCATCAATAAGTATATTCTAACCATATCTCTCTCTTTATCCCAATATATTTCTCAAACATGTATCTTATCCTGATCAAATGAGCATTTACTACATAAAACTCCTAGACACAATCACAGTCATCTTGAATATATGTTTTCAAAACAAGCTCAAAAACAGAGTGTCCATTAAAATTCCTTGAAATAACTCATGAGCAATAAAAAATGTGAGATAAATTTTAAGACTTCAACAATAGGATAACAAACCAAATATTCTCGGGGAATCTTCACCAAACACAATCAATTGTTCCTTTAATTACTAGGACAGGGTATTATCTCATCCTATGTGCTTAAATCAACCAAAATAGTTACAAGAAGGAATCTTTCACAATAAATACATCCATTAAAAACCTTAAATTATTTGAGGAAGTTATCAGAGTCAGTAGATTCACACTTTACCACCAAATAAAATTATTTCTTCAAAAAAAAAATCTTATTTATTCAACATTTCATTGTTCTTCCATACAAATAGAGGATCTCTGACTTCTTTCTCCTTCCCTATGTTCTTCATCTTCTCCCTTCCTCCAGAGAATCTCTCTCTTTCTCACCCTTACCTCCTTTAGGAGGGTAACTAACTCCTTTTCTCAAATTCATTCTCCTTTTATCTCATTCTTTTCATACAGTTCAACCCTAACTCTTTACATGACTTCATAAGCCCATACTTAGCTAGATTAGCATAGCAAATAATTTTTGACATTTTATTGACTCATATTCCAAATAGGACTCATTTTCATATGATAGATACCTACTACATTCTCATAAACCACCTAAACCACTTTCATCCACTTGATAAGACAAAAATGGCTTCTTATTACATTTAAAAATTTAAACTTCCCACTTGGGCAAGAAAATACAAGATAAACCAAAATTCAAATTTTGTGATGCTTCAAATTCTTCCAACCTCTCCTAATGATATATCCTAACCCTATAATCATTTCCAAGATGAATTTTTCTCAAATTGTATCTCTTCAAATGATTCTCCTACACAATACTCCCAAGGTGAAGAAAATTAAACTTGTACCTTTGTGTTAAATACCTACAAATTTGTGTCTTATGACGATTCTTGAGCTTTCTTGAATTTTCTTACTCTTTCTTCTTCTCTCCCACTCTCCTTTTTTCTCTTTGACCACCTGGATCCCATATTTTTCTCTTTGTTCTTGCATGTGTCTCAAATTTACTTTTTTCTCTCTTGAGTTTCTTCTTCATCTTTTTCATTTCCAAGCTTTCATCAGTTGTACCTGCAAAAAAAACACAAAAACAACAAAAACATATTGATCTTCATGATTCATGCCACTCTTCTCCTCCATATATCTCCTTCTTATCCTATTTTTATCACTTCCCTTTCTCAAATCGACTGAAAAGTGTCCATACTCTTCATTTTTACTCTTCTTACTAACTTCATCAACTGATTCTTCATCTAATAAACATGAATCTTTGTTCACAAGAACTTCATCATGTACTTCTTCACTCTTACCTTCATCTCTCTCTCTTTTATCTCTTCACTAACTTCATCTCTCTTGACCTCTTTTTTCCTTGAGACCTTCATAAACTCTTCACATACCTATTTCTAATCCTCATATGTTGTTTCCTGCTCTTTTTCTCTCATTTATTCCTTGAATCTCTCTTGAACTTCTTTCTCGAGTGCCTTCTTGGGCACCCTACCTTTCTTGTTGTCATAAAATTACAAAAACATATCTAATGCCTCTTCTAATACCTCTTCATCTTCTTCTTCACCTACTTTATACCTTTGACCTGTCATTTTTTTTTCTCATCCTCTTTCATCTTCATACATACTTGTTTAGTTTTCATCAAGAATCTCTTAACTATTATCATCATAATCATCTCTCTTAAAATAATTTCCTTCTTTTCAACATGTGATTTACACAAATTTTCATCGTATACAATACTATCAAACCCACTTTCTTCTTTTTCTTGGGTATTTACAATCAAGAAACCTTCATTTTGCATTTGAATTTGGCTACATACCTCATGGATAGGCTGATTTGTTTTTTTTGTACCTTCTTTGTCTTCAATAAATCTCTGAGTTCCTTCATACACATCTTCTTTGACTACTTATTTCTCTGATTTTGTTATCTTCTTCCTCATTTTACTTAGCTTCTTATCCTATTTTTTGACTACCTCTATCATCAAAAACATTTATTTCCTCTTTACAATTTGTTCTATAGGCCACTTAAACTTCCTTCTCATCACATATCCAACTTCTTTATCCTCTTTCATCATCAACTCTCGAAGTTTCTATACATCTTCTCTCAACTCTGTCAATTCTTTTTCCATCCATTTCTCTTTTCTTGTTTCCTCCTCTCTTCTTCTTCTTAGTCTTCTTTGTCCTTTCTTTATTTCTCTTTTTTCTTCTCCTTATGGCGTATCAACTTCACCAACTCTATCACTAATTCTTCTCTATCCATCTTTCCTCGTCACCTGTCACTTCACAATCATAAACAACCTTCACAATTTCTTGTTAGCATAATCAATATTATTTTTGTGATCTATTTTTTCTTTGATGCCAAAATGATGTAGAGATCATTAGTAATCCAATAAATTTATCAAGACAAAAACACAAAATTAATTCATAGTTCTCATTGTACTCTGTTTAGGAAGACCTCTCATCTAGCTTAGATCATCTCCAATATGTTAAGTCTTCATCATTCAAGAAAAAACTCTCTCCCCAAACACCATACCATGTTCTCACACCTTATACACATGCCAAATCAATAATTAAAATGACCAAGTTTATTGAAAAACTTCATTTTCTCTTACTTACCTTCATATTCCCTTCACTAACTTCTCACTATTCTATCCCAAATCAAGAATTTTTTTGAATTTTATCTTCCATTAGCTCCTTCAATCCCTATACCCTATTACACAAGCTCCAAAAAATTATAAATAAACCATTAGCTTTCTTCAAAAGGAAAAAAATGTCAAACTTCACCTATCTTGTTCAAAACTTGCATTCTTGTGCCCTTAAGACCAAAGCTCTTTCTTGGTTTATGGTTGGGAACATCTACACATACCTAGAAAAATTGATAAACTTCTTTAGGTACCCTTTAGAGAAAATATGGTGTGGTGTGCATCAAATTTTAATACCCAACTCTTTATCCTCCTCTCTTTATCACATTTTTCTCTTCTAGTTCACAAACCTCCTTCTAGCCATGTTCTCAAGCCTTTTCAAGGATATCTTTATTTATACAAATCTTCATGACACAAGCAAGACATTTATGACTACCCATTTAGCCTATCCTTCTGTGTGAAAATTTTCACTATTAGTTTCTTTGGAAAATGTGCCTCAACCCCTCTATCTCGTTTTTCCATTAGGTATTTAGCATTGTCATTGGACTGTGTCACCTTATTGTCAAATATTATGGTAACTTGGAGCATGATCAATTCTTGAAACCATGAAATTAAGTTAAATTCGAACATATAGATAATTTGTATAAATTTTTAGCTCTTAAGGATGAGTTTCAGGTCCTCAACTAATAATCTTGGTATAAACCCTACTAGGGTTTCTCGGTGAGCCCGGGAGATTAAAATCATTCATAAAATGATAAATATTTCCTTTCAAAACCTCAAACTGTTAGTGTAGGTTAGTTATGAGTCATCCTACGTGGCTATCTTACCAGTGGAGGTCTATCTTACCTAAACTCTTAAAATTTGCTTCTTATCAACAATAGGGCATACTCTCTATAGTCAAGGTCTTCAAACTTATTTATCATCCTCCATGCATAAATAGATTCTAACCATCTCTCTCTCTTTATCCTGATAGATTTCTCAAACATGCATCCTATCTTTATCAAATGAGCATTTACTACATCAAACTCCAAGACACAATCACAATCATCTTGAATATATGTTGTCAAAAAAATCTCGAAAACAGAGTGTCCATTAAAATTCCTTAAAATAACTCATAAGAGCAATGTGACAAAAATTATGATACTTCAACAATAGGATCACAAACCAAATATACTTAGTGAATCTTCACCAAACACACTCAACTACTCCTTTAATTACTAAGACAGGGTATTGTCTCATCCTATGTGCTTAGATCAACCAAAATGGTTGCAGGTAGGGTTCTTTCACAATAAAAACATCCATGACAAACCTTGCATTATATGAGCAAGTGCTCGGAGTCAGGAGATTCACACTTTACCATCAAATACAATTATTTCTTCTTCAAAATTACTTCAAGGAGCTCTTCCATGTGGGGTAGGTTACAGAGGAGAATGCTCAAAATAAATTTCTTGATATTTTTCAGAATGTGATTTCCCCTCTTGAAAACAGATATCTCTTAAAGATACCCACGGAGGAGGAAATTCGATTTGTTGTCTTTGAAATGGAACAAGATAAATCCCTCAGTACTGATGGTTTCCCTATTTTTATTTCAAAAATTCTAGGAGGTGATCAAGCAAGAGGTTATTGATATGGTTCAAGACTTCTTCAAAAATGGCCACCTCCTGAGATAGATGAATAACACTTTCTTGGTCCTCATTCCTAAAGTAGCCGATGCCAAAGAAGTTAAGGACTTTAGACCGATAAGTCTCTGTAATACCATTTATAAACTGATTACCAAAATCATTGCTGGTTGGATCAAAAATGTTTCTACCAATTTCATCTCAGCTAATAAATGAGATTTTGTTCTAGGAAGGAAAATTACTGATAGTATCATTGTGATCCAAGAAGCTATTCATTTTATTGAAAACTCGAGAAGATCTGTTATGTTTTTCAAGTTGGATATGCATCAAGCATATGATAGGATTTATTGGTCCTTCCTTCGGGCCATTTTGATCAAGGTGGGCTTCAATATCTCCTTTTCTAACATGATCACGACCTGCATCTCCATAACTAACTAGAAAGTTTCTTCCAAGTGGGATGAGGTTTGAGACAAGGAGACCCTCTCTCACCCTTTCTTTATGTTATTGTGGCTGAGTCTTTAAGCAGGTGTTTTCAACAGGCTTTATCTTCCAATATTATTCAGGGTATTAAAATCTCTAATGGCCTTCCTAATTTTTGTCTTAATCATTTTTTTGATGATAATTTCCTATTGGGTAAAGCATCTATCTAGGAAGCCTCTAACTTTAAGGTTGTTCTAAATGACTATGAATTGGTCTCGGGAAAGTTGATTGATTTTCATAAAAGTGTTTTTTTTTTTCCATTAATGTGGAGCATCCGATCCAAGTCAAATTAGCTTGCATTTTGGGGTGTCAGATTAAGCAATTTCTTGACTCCTATTTAGGAAATGCCCCTTGTAAAAAAAATTGTGATGTATCTATCTAGAATACCCTGTTGGAGAGAGTGAATAAAAAACTGTCTTCTTGGAAGGGTTTTCTTCTCTCTCAGGAAGGAAAGATTCAATTAATTCAAATCTCCCTTCAAGGAATTTCTATTTATGTCATGTCCCTCTTTAAGCTTCCTTCCAAAATCATTGGGTCCCTAGAAAAAATTTAGAAAATATTCCTATGGGCATGAGCAGAGGATAAGTCTAAGTTTTCGCTTGTGGCTTGGGAAAAAGTTACTAAACCCAAATTATGTGGTGGCTTAGGATTAAAAAACATCAATCTCATGAATGAGGCACTGATAACTAAAGTTGGTTAGAGGATTTTTAGAGAAGAGGGTCTTTGGGTGGACACCATCAAGAAGAAATACTAACATAATATAGGTAGATTGGACTCCTTTTTCAACCAAAATGATTTTCCTAGATGATCCTTATTCTGGATTCCTTTGTGGCTCCTAAGGACATACTGAATAAGGGTTCGATCTCAGAGATTGGAAAAGGTAACAGAATCAATTTCTGGAATGATAATTGGCTTGAAGATTATCCTCTGGCTAGCATGGATTTTTGGAAACTAGTAGCACAACACTACGAAGATAGGGGGAAAATTTTGGATACGGAACTTTTGGAATCAAGAGGGAGCCATCAGCTGGGAGGTCATTTTCCCCCCTCTAGATTATAGTGGGGACCTCCATCCTTTTTGGGATCTCAACAAAAAATTAAGGAATTACTACATACCCAATTTACAAAACAAAGAAGACTCCGCTAAATGGAAAGAGGAAGAATATGGGAATTATTTGGTTAAATCAGCCAATAGACTAAATTTTATAGATTTTATTCAAAAAGAGTATCGGAGTAGACTCTAGGTGAAGGATCTTACTCCTAAAGTAAATATCTTCTATTGGTTGGCGGTCCAAAATAGGATCCTTATGGTGGATAATCTCAGGAAACGTGGTATGAATCTTCCCAATAGATGTTCATTTTGCAAGAAAGAGGAGGAAAATGTCAATCATCTTCTCCTTCATTGCCCCTTCTCTCAAAAGGTTTTTGTGACTATCCAGGAACTGTTCAAAATTTAATGGATCGTGCCAAAGACTATTGAGTATTTTTTCATATAATGGGATAGCCCCTTCAAGTTTCCCATCTTCGTGATGGCCTGGAAAATTTCCCTTCCACATCTATTTTGGGGTTTATGGAAAGCTATGAATGACTGTATCTTTTGTGACCAGAAAGCTAATCTCAATAAATTCTAAAGTGGAGTCATAATGGCCATCAAAGAAAACACAAAATTATTTAAAGGCAGGGCAAAAAAACCTTGTCCGAGATGGGAGGAAGAAGTTCTTAAAAAAATTTCCCTCAGTCTAGTGGAGATCAAAAGACCGAGAATTCACACCAGATGAACCAAGCCGGAGAACAATATGGTTAAGCTAAATTTTGATGGTGCATCAAAAGGGAATATGGGTCCTACTGGGGGGAGGGATCATTAGAAGAAATGATGGTGATTGGCTATATTCCTATGTTGGTCTGTTAGGGAGAAAAACTAACAATATGGCGGAGGCTAGAGCTCTTATGTGGGGTGTCAACTTGGCTAAGGATATAGGGATTAAAAATATCCAGATTGAGGGGGATTCCCTCATTATTGTTAATTCTTTTAAAAATAATAAAACTATTAATTGGACCTTAGGAAATGTTCTTAGTGATGTCATGGAAATTTTAAATATATTTTGACAAGGTTTCAATTAATCATACCCTGCGCCAAGGTAATACGTGTGTGGATAAGATGGAAAATTTCGGTGTACAAATCCATGATTACAAAATCTTGAGAAAAGGTGATGATTTTCCCTCATCAATTGTTAGAGATAAAATACACTAAAATTGATTATTGTTGAATGAGTGAGCATTGGTGTCACTTGAGCCGAGACATTTTACTTAAGGGGAGTAGTTTCAATTTATATCTCGATGTTTCTAAAAAAAATTGAGAATTAGAAGTGTGAGCGGGTGTGATAGGTTTTGCATTACGAATATGGGTGGTGACCGAATCATGGTTGAGTCGATGATTAAGGGTGTCGAGGATATCAATCGGCCTTTGTGGAAAAAGCTCAAGATTGGGGGTTTTTGTAATTTTATTTCTAAATTTCATTGTTACAATCCTTCACTGTCGAAGTATTTTGGTATGGCTTAGAATGAGGGCAAGTTTACAATGAGAGGTATCGAAATTGAAGTCACAGAGAGCACCATTTTTTAAGCTACGAAGATGCAGATAGAAGGGCTCAATATTTTTAAAGATAGAACCTGCAACGAGCACGAAATTGAGATGTTTTTTGTGGGTAAGGAAAGGTGTTTTTTTTCACTAATGGCATTGCTAGATCTTGTATTCCGGGAAT
The DNA here is from genome assembly GCA_019776745.2 of Taxus chinensis. NCBI lineage: Eukaryota > Viridiplantae > Streptophyta > Pinopsida > Cupressales > Taxaceae > Taxus > Taxus chinensis. Next base: position 895,783,582 of record CM034146.1, read on the forward strand.
TTAGAAGGAGTTGTGTCTCCAAATTATGAAGTACATTACTGTGGAGGGAAAATATCATAAAATTTACACACATCATCTTTCTTTCCTTAACAAGTTTAGACATAAAATCATTGCGAGCATTATGTTTTTCATTTTCATGTCGTTGACTGCTTCTTTGAAGGCTTTCCAAAATTATTGTTGGCAGGCTTTTTGCGAACTATCTCAGCCTGGTTTTTTTCGGCTATTTCATTTAGTGCCTCTAGTTTTTTTCTCATGGTCTAGCTTTTCATTGTAAGATTTAAGCTTGTTTGACTCCTTATGGACCTTTCTGTCTCTTTTTTGCAGGTGGTTTTCTGCTCCTTTTTGTTATTTTCTCCTTTGTAAGGCCCCTTGGAGCCGGTCCCTATTTTTACCTTATCTAATAAAAAACATCATTGCTTCTTCAAAATTTATCTTATTTATTCAACATTTCATTGTTCTTCCATACAAACAAATGATCTCTGACTTATTTCTCCTTCCCTAAGATCTTCCTCTGTTCCCTTCCTCGAGAGAATCTCTCTCTTTCTCACCCTTACCTCCTCTAAGAGGGTAATTAACTCCTGTTCTTGAATTCATGTTCATTTTATCTCATTATTTTGATACATTTCAACCCTAACTAACTCTTTACATGACTTTATAAGCCCATACACAGCTAGATTAGCATAATACATCATTTTCGACATTTTATCGACTCATATTCCACCTAGGACTCATTTTCATATGCTAGATACCTACTACATTCCCAAAAACCACCTAAACCACTTTCATCCAATTGATAAGCCAAAAATGGCTTCTTATTACATTTGAAAATTTAAACTTCCCCTTTAGGAGGGAAAATACAAGATAAACCAAATTTCAAATTTTTTTATGCTTCAAATTCTTCCAACCTCTCCTAATGATCTCTCCCAACCCTTTAATCATGTCCAAGATTAATTTTTCTCAAATGGTGGCTCTTCAAATGAAGTTCCTACATCATCAAATAACCAAGTATTTTATTTTTTTATAGGATATCGTCGAATTTAAGTTCCAATGACTACCATTGACTCGGTGGGATACTCAAGGTTTTCTCTATCAAGGACTAGAGAAGTCAATTTATTTTTTCCCTCTACATAACGAGACAAGAAGTTGTATGCTCCCTCTTCATTAAATTATGTTGCAATAAATGCAAAAACATGTCTTGCATCAAAAAGTAAAACTCAAGTCAGATTTAAAATACATTAATAGATTATCATTTAATAATTTATAAATTTATAAAAAGACATGTATGTACCTTTTTGCACTAGATCATATAATTGGTCAAAGTCGGGTGATGTTGTCATATTATATGAATACACAAGTTGTAATGCTCTTGAACTTGATATGTGTCAAGTCGAATTAGAGGTTTACAATTCAATTCGTCCACCCAATCTTGTGACGTACATTCATTCCAAACAAAATCAATGCATGTTATACAAAAACATGTCATTTATCTAGTATGAATAGTGCAAGAACTTGTGTTTTAACTACAAAATGAGTGTATCTCATGTTTAATCTTGTAACTTTCATACAATGTTCATATCTTGTCAAATGGTGTTCCTCTATCAACCAAAAATATCTACAAGCTATTGAGCTCTCTTAAGATTTGTGGCCCATGTTCTTGTTAAACTAATGAAAAATGTTTTCTGCACCTATAAAATTAGCACCATCTTTGAACTTTAATTCTTATCTTACAAGGGATTTTTTCACACATTCTCCTGCACCATCATGCTCTCCTTTTCCATGTCCCACCTCAGTAAAAATTTAGATATATTGTACACTTATTTTCAAATACATCTTGTTTATCCAAATAAACATGTGTGCATTCTTAAATAGTGATGTGCGGTTGTCTAACCAAATGTAATATTGATTTAAAATAATTTTCCTCTCAGTCAACTTTACATAAAACAACTGGAAAAACCATTGCACATATTCTATATAATGTGTTTGATCGTCACTGATGTAGAGATGATACTTTTGTAATATTTTTTGACCTTTCTCAATTCTTTCCAGAAAGTGCATGAATGTTATATGCACGAAAATAGCAAATTACACTGAGTTTTGGTATTGTGACTGAACCTCCATTTGTGGTTGTAATGAGTAATTCTATGCTAAGTGAACTACTGAAACAATAGTAACAAGTGAGAATGTGTCAACTTGGATTATTCATCCAACCATCTAGCTTTATGTGTATGCATTGCATACTCATAAACAATTTTCTCTCTGCATTTGACCATATATTTTGGTACCTGTAATTATTCTATAATAAGCGCACACCTCTTAGATTTTGTTTCCATATTTTAATTAATATGTCACAAATTTTTATTTGATGATACCAACTAAATATTTTCCTATTGCATGTGTATTGTCCTCATGGATACCAATTTTCAATTTTGGAAAGCCACCTCATATGTTGCATGATCCATCTAAACATGTTTTGTTATAGAAAAATTATCCAATTTGATCTTTCACAAAATATGGTGGGAATAAATTCCCTTGTTGATTTTGGTGGGACATTTAATCCACACTTCTGCAACATGATGTTAGTATGCGAAACACAATGTACTTGACGAAAAAATGTCATAATGCATTGAGAATTCAATATGATGCCTACAACAAGTGATACATGAGTGATTGATTATCACATAAAAGGGTTTGTTCATTTCAAAAAATATTTGACTAATTTCAATTTCTATATTTTCCGTTTTAAACTTAAAGAAAAATTGTGTTTGACTCAAATCTATGAAATGTTTTGCATGCACTTCACGATCAGAAGAATCTATTCTTATTTTTATTGTATCTCTTCTATTTGGTAAAACCCTTGTGTTCTCATTCCAAAAATTTACAAGTAATTATTTTAGAACATCATATGTATCCTTGTTGTTACATAGGAGTCTACTAGAGAATGCCCAATAGTCGGTGTTATTGGATGATTAAAGACTTTTGTGTCTCCCTATTGCTTTCATTAGTGTATTTTCTGTTTACCTTGAAATCTCTACTTGTTTTTATATTCAAGTGTTTGTTCATTGTTTCATCACTTACTATACAATTAGTAAGTGCACACCATGTAATATTATTATCTTTTGTGCATTTGTTGACACTTAAAGTATAGTATGTTTTATGTATAATTTTAACAATTCTCGCATTTCGACCATCAATATATGATATTCTTATTCATAGGGTCCTCATTGTAGGTCTCATGATCTTAATTAATTTCACTAACGTAACAAATAATTGGCATATTTGTGTATCGTTTATTTTCTCAAAGCAATTATCCCAAATTCTCATATCTTTTCTTCTCACAGTTCTGTCAGACATGTTGTTTGGCATTGGTTTTACTATGTTTTCATCAATTTCAATTAAGTGAATGGGTTTTCTAAGCAAAATGGAAGTAGATGTTCCTAGAGGCAAATATTCAATAGCAACGTTACTTTCATCATTCTGTATTTCCATGTAATTTTCATAATTAACATTTGGGTTCTCAGATAAATGTTCAATATCATTATTTATATCAAATTTTTTATCCATAACAACATTATCATTCAATTTGTTATCAATACTCATTGAAAAAATAATTATTCTCCTCATTTTCATTATGTATTTCATCATTATTGGCTACAACAAAAAGACAACTATGAGAAAATAAAGGTCTAATTAGACATTCCGGAAAGATCCACCTTCATATTGAACATCGTGGCTTCCAAATCCTCCAACATGCTCTAAAAATTTTCTCTCAACTCTCTACAGACTTCACCTTTTCATTTTTTATTGGGAGTTTCTTGAAACTCTTAATCTACTATTATTTTAAGAACCTTGATTTGAGACAAGCAACTGTCCATTGTTAATTTTGTTAAGATTTCCATAGAATTGATCCTATGCTCAAGAATTTTGTTCTCTTCAACCATGCTAGACTATTTCTTCCATCTTATTCTCATTAGAGGATAACTATTTACCTTTTTCTTTCCTAATCTGATTCAACTCTTCTCTCTCAGGTTTCCTATTGCTAACAAACACTTAACAACTTTTTTATCCTTGCAGGGAATATTCTTTGAATGATATTGCAGGGAAAAAAAGCACAACATTATATTGGAAAAGATGAGGTTTGACGATTTTATCTCTTGTCTTGGTCAAAATTCCACATGTATGGAAAACATTACTAAATTTGGGTATTTATTTCTAGGCTCCAACCAATCATTTTGAGTCTTGGTGAGGAGTGAAGAGGTGTAAAAATACTTTAAAACTAAAATATATCAAACTCCTTGACGCTTAGGATTCTACTTGAGCAAAACATATGTTTTCCATCATTTATTGGTATAGAAAACTTATATCTTCTATTGTACATAAGCGTACAAGGTCTTACATATTTTTGTGTTTTGGTGCCACTACTTAAATAAAAAAAGTGTATTCAATAATTTTTTTAGAAAATTATAATTCTTTAAGATATGCTGGCATAAATAGTTGTTATATAATTTGGCAAAGAATGAATGTTTAAATGAGAGTATCTTAGTAAAAAAAAAGTCATGCAATTCGTTCATCACTCAAATATATCTTTGTTCTCTATTAGAAGTCATGCAATTTGTTTATCATTCTCATATATGAGGAGAATCAACCCATTATATTTGATAAGATTGATCAATATGTAAGTAGGAAAGATTGTACCTACATCACAAAAATAGAAGAAGAAGAAGAACTACAAATGATACATATGAAATACCTTCAATCTACACTCGACACAAACAACCATTTAATGTTAGCAAAATATTATATTGGCTCCACTTAACTATAAAATTGTAACCATTTTAGGATTCTCTTGCTTCATATTTTACAAACACATGTATTGAAACTCTTTAAATTCTCTTTTCCCAATATTTTAGCCACAATTAATGTAACTCCTAATTTTATTTAATGTTCAACTACATCAAATGTTAGTTAGGTATTATAATTCCAATGATTTTTATATTTTAAAACAAAAAATATTTTACAATAACAAGTAAAAGACGCATGGGAATGATCTTGTTGCCTATATGTTATTAGGTTTGTTTAATTTCGGCAGGGATTAATTGCTTGCTATATTAGAGTATCGCTATAATACAATTGGAATTTGGATATGTCATTGGCGACGTTTGAAGATAGAATAGTACACGTAGTAGAGCAGAGTTAGAGGAGGAACATTTGGCGGAATGATAGGAGAAGGACAAAAGCGAGTTTACAGAGGTCACCTGCCTCGGATAACATGTAGCAAACCTGAGTAGAGGACGTGGCTTTCAAGGCACTCTGTAACGCTCTATATAACTACGTAATCCTCTCCTCCTCATACTCCCACACAACCCACTAGTAACTACACTGTAATCGATCATCATTCATTCGTCGTTTGAGATCGATAGAAGAAAGAAAGAAAGAAATGGCAGCTCCCATGAAGAAGATGGCAATGTTTCTCTTGGCTCTCTGCCTCTTTACCTAGCTAGTCATCCACACCGCCACAGCTTCAGCTGAAGGTATATAGTAATACTTGTTTCTATTAATTTTATTTGCAGTGGATTCTTGTATGTAAGTATTTATATGGTTAAAATTGTGGGTTCAGGTGCAGGTGCAGCAGGTGGAACGAGAGAATGGCGGCGTCGGCCTGGACCAACGGGGTGGCGGCGGCAGTGGCCGAGGCGGCGGCGGCGGATGCAGTAGGTGTTGCGGCTACAGAGGCGGTTCATGCTACAGATGCTGCGCCAAGGGCGAACAACCTTCTCAATCTGATTCTCATTCTACTCGCCCATAAATAATTAATTCACGACGACACAGATGTACATATTAAACATAAACATAATGGCTGAGTAGAATAAAAAGATTTTGCAGGGTGGACAAGGACACACTTGTCCACTCTCTGTGTGTTGTCTGTTGTTGGAGCCGTACAAAGGGCCAAGTCATGTAGATCACCCTCTACTTTCAATATTATTTGCTATCTACCCTTATCCATAAATTGCAAAGCTACTTTTTAATATTTTCCCTTTTTCTTTGTTATTGAATTGTTACAAGGGCACAGCACCTTCAGATTTTTTCCATGGCGTTACTGCAACGTGCACACGAATTTAATTTTTCCCTTTTTCATAAGCTATTTTTCCAACAACAATTTATTTTTTGTCATGTTTGATCTATTGTTGTGTTGTTATTACACACGAATTAATTTTGCCATGTTGAGAACATTATGGTCGAATTTTTTTGACGAAAAATATGGTTTTAATCAGCGAGTCCCAATTAAAACAAGGCCATGATATTGCTGCCGAAGATGATGTTTTGTGGGATGTAGGCAGGAATGAAATGTATATTCAAAATTATGAGCGTACAAATAAACAAGATAACTTAGTAAGAGAGTTGTAAAGTAGAGATGTCTAGATATATCTCAATGAAAACACTTAATAAGCGTAATGAAGATAATAATAACGCAAAGATATATATACATATCATATATGTGTGTGTGTGTGTGTGTGTGTGTGTGTGTGTGTGTGTGTGTGTGTGTGTGTGTGTGTGTTGAGCATAGGTTAATGCACACTAAGGGTTAGATTTGTACGGTCGTTTAGATGTTTTTAATTATTTTAGTCCTAAAATATTTATGAATATTTGAAATTAACTGTTGCAGGGTACTTGTGCTTTTAAAATGTGGCCGCAATTTTTTTATAAAGACATATACATATTAAATTAATTTAATAAATATTAAAATCTTAAAATAGATATTCGTTTATATGTTTTTTCTAACACTAGTAGTAGTATTGATAAAATACCATCACTTAAAAATTATTTGACATATTATAGTTGGCTATCGAATTTAAGCCATGCACTATAACACATTATGAGAACCTAAATTAAATTAAGTGTTTGAAACGTAATACAACTCCATTTTCAACCGACCATCACTCTATGAAATAATGAGGAATTATGAGGATGGAAAATTGTATATAGCTAATGGATTGTTTTCTTATATCCCTATACAACACATTGTCTGAAAAACAAGGTGTACATTATTTTTACTATTAAGGCAACTTTTGTTTAGAGCTTTCACATTATGCTAATTTCGATGACCAAATAAATGGATTAAGAAGCGGTTAAGAAGGAGAATTCATGGTTACGGTTTCGAAAGGGAGGAGACATCCAAATCCATTTGGAATAGTGGTAATAATATACTGAATGTGGTTATTCTTGGTGCGGCGTGAAGAAACACTAGGGAATGTTTTATGCTTGGAATTTTTATTTATACCCAAATTTTTAGACTTCTCTTTTCCTGATTTATTTTTTTTAAAAACATGTTTCTCTGCTTATGAAGCAGTTAACCAAAAAATATGAATGATGTTGTGGTGGTTAGCTTGGTATGGTGTGAAAACATTTTTAAAAAAAAAAACTAACGACTGCAAAGAAAAGGTTTTGGTTCTAATTGGAATTTGGGGTGTGACATAGAAGAAATGGAGGTCGTCAAATAGAGGGCATGGAAATGGAGGCCTTAATTTTTATATTGAAATTCTAAGAAGAGCAGGGTATGATGTGAGTCATGTGACTATGGTAGCAGTGCAAATAGACTTGAGATTTGAAGGAATGAATTTTTTTGAATAAAAAAAGCTTGAGATCAGTCCACATGCCTTACTGTGATCAGTCCAAGCTCACCTACGAATAGGAAGCCATGATTGGCCAACAAAACTGTAAAAAATCCAATAAGCCACAATTAGTCAACAAAGTATAAACATAAATTTCCCGAAAATGGGTCACAAATAACATCTATCATATATTCATTGCATTATAAACTCTATAGAATCGTGTAAGTGAAATGAAATAAAAATAGGAAATTAATGGCATTCGTTCTCCATAATGGCATTTAAGCCTTTTACTAGTCCCAACACGCAATTCACCTAATCTCTGTCTTCTTTCAAACCAATGCATATGACATCAATCGAAAGTTCAAAATCCATATTCGACTACAAACCAGAGAACATTAAAAAAATATTTTCAAAGGGAAATGAATAATGAAATCGGTAAGCACCCAAATTACATAAATTTGTAGATTTAAAGTGAGATTCAATGGAACTAAGCTCTTCTAGTTTGGAATTTGTCTGTGAAGATTCCAGAACAACACAACGTAAGAGATTCTGGGTCTTATGCAGAAAATTCTTTAGATCCATTTCTACCATGGGTAACACCTCTATTGCGCCTACAACAACCAAAACCAAAAACTTGTGACAAAGAATAATAATGAACCAAAAACTATTTACCAAGCAAAATAGAATTGCAACCCAAATATTATTTTGTGTAGTGACTTCTGAACAGTTGCTCTTATGTCTAAATTGGATTTCAAATCAAATTACAATTCTCTTAGTATTAAATTAAAATAGGGTCTTTTCAGTGGTGGTGGTGGAAGATAGGGGGACATGAATAGATGTTTTAAAAAGTAAGGAGGTAGGTCTCCAATTCAGGAACATATTGCACCAAAATTATTGCAGTTAAGGGTTACAAAGGAAAAATATTTATTTGTTTGAGCAAAACTATAGTTTAAAAGGAAAATAATGGAATATTCCTCAATAAAGGGGTAGAATATTTTTAGAAAATGTGATGCAATACTTAATAAAATAAATAAAATATTACAAATGGCATATTGTTATTGACTAGGAGAAAAAACTTAGTGCTTTTGGTGGAGACAATATAACTACCTTCAGTTGTCTAATAAATAAAAAACATTCAAATGTTAATCATTTATGAAGATGATTAGCTCCTCCATGCATTATTTCAGGATTTTCTTTGATACTGTTGCATAAGTCCACATTGCATAAGTTGGTTAATTTTTTATTTTTATTTTTTGAGTCAAATTCATTATTGACGTGTCAAAATCCATGACATCATAGTTATTTTTTTGAATAAATGAATTTTAGGCTAGGGTCTTTGGTGTCGTGAATGATATTATATGTTTGTAAATGGAGGCATCAACAACTAAAATTGACTTCCAAATTGTTTTGTATTGTGGGGGAATTAATAAAATTAAACACAATGTTAAATAAATTGAGTTTTATCTCCTATTCTATTAAGTAAGAAAAAATATATTGGAGGAGAGAGGCACCAAAGGTTAGAGGACAATCAACATCCTCTCGTTCATCATTAGTGATGGGACCACACAATGCATTAATGATGATAAAATTAGTGTCTGAATGACTAATGTTGAAGGAGACTTCCATGATAGTAGATGTTTATTATAATGTGCATGATCAAGTGGAAACAATCATGTGTAATGGATGAATATGCTACAACGAAGATCCATGTCTTCGATTTTTTTAGTTTTTATATGGTGTGTGTTTGAAATAAAATATTCTAATACTTATGCAATATGATTTTAGCATTTCTCCTATTGTGATGTAATGCAGAGCTTTAGACCATAGATCCTAAAGAAAGAAGTGTTCTTGATTAGATTCATTGGTTAGGTTTATGTGTTCTAGTATGGTACGTGTATTCACACGAATAGGATGAAGGACACCTATTCATGGTTGAATAGTTCCCACAGTCAAAAGCTAGGGTCAAGACCATGTGCAAGCTCTAGATCAATATGCTTATTAGTTGTAGGTGGTTCTTTCTCCCATTTTCAAACTAAGGGAGGAATGTTAGGACTTAGTGTTTCATTAAATAGTTTAGTGTGGGTAATTAAATGTACTTATGTATGTTAATATTGATTTGTTAAGAAACAACTCAATATTAAACTAATGTGTGAGATATTTTGTATGTGTATTATTTGTAATTGTAATAAAAAACTCACTAAATATTCAATGGGGGTAGAGAGAGAGAGAGAGACATGATTATTTAAGATTGAGTAAGTTAGAGATATTTGGTGGTTCCTATTTTATAGGAACTAGTTTGTGTATTTAAATTTCCTTATGATATTGAATAAAATAAAAAATTTACATGTGTTTGATTAACTAAAAATAGGCTTTTGATGGCTATTTTATAAGTTAATATAAATAGAAACTAAGTGCTATATTGTAGTGCTAGATCTAAATATTTTGCTTTAATATTTGAATGGATTGAAATAATGAAAATATGAGGGATATGGTACTAACCTTGAATTAAATTACCTCACTTTGTTTTGGACTGTAGTAGACTGGTACGCGGACTAGGCAAGTTGTGACTAAATGGCCTCGGGAAGGGCAGAAGCTCTTATTTTTTCTACACTGAGGTATCTAGGAGGATACTAGGGTGCCTCGAGGCTCCCTAGTTTGATATCTGGGCATTGTAGACTGCAGAAAAGTTCAAAACTTGAGTTTGTAAGTGTCACAATATCTCTGAAATTCCTTTGCACATGTCAGACAGGTGTTGCAGTAATGTCTCCTATACCCATGTGAATGTTACTTGTAAAACCCTGCTCAAAGCATCAATTCCTAAAAAATTAAAATGCATATGAATACGTCAGACTAACCTCATCTACCAAACTAGTGGCCTTACGATAGAGTGTTGCACTACATTTCTAACCCAATGTAGTTCTATGTGCATGTGTGTGTAATTTTATGCCTAGGGTGCCCTAGCGCCAATGACATGGTAATAAGGGGCAATAAGTAGATGTAAAATGCAAATGGTGGATGGAATGGAAAGAATACAACCCTTTCCCCCTATGCTTATGTGTGATGCAGATGTAGAAGATGCCCAAATGCAGTCCCTTGCCTTAGTAGATAATTACCCTTGATAATGAGATGTTTGCCCATAATGTAGTGAGTATGTTATGTTTATATAAGGAGCTCTTGCTCAAATTTCGACACTAGTGACCCAAAACTTCCGACTATGACCTAGGGGAATACACGGGGTAACCAATAGGACTAACCTCGAACAAATAAATTAAGATCACAAATTACGATGACACGGGCACCTAATATCACGGATTGGGGCACCCTAATGCAACCTTAGGCGCCCCAACATAGACCTAAAGATAATAACTGAGCAAATTACAACACCTGAGACACCCTAAAAAATGACCAAAACTATAGAGACAACTCACGACTGAGCTAGACGAACAACAATGATGTCTGACTCATTGACAACAAGATCAAGGGACGAGTAACTAATGAATACTTTTATTAAGCAAGATCCATATATAAAATAACATACCTGGTAGTATTAATGTAATTATAAGTGTGTCATTTTGTGACTACATTTTCCCCCACTTTATTTTGGTGAGCAGAAATCTCGGTAACATAAAGTAGATAGAGATGAGTACCTGAGAAAAAGTCAGAGAAGCCAAAGCTATAGAAGAATGCGCAGATGTGTAGTACAAATGTGCCAATAGAGCTATAGAAGCATGTCGAACCATGGATCAATAAGTTGACCCATGCAACATAAAAATGTAAGTGTCGTGATGAAATGTGGAAATGAAAATGATGATTAGGATTTTGGATGATTTCAAACACATATTAATAACAAATAGGTGGGTAGGGAGTGATTTGTTCCCAACCCGAACGCTTGTATATGAATGGAATAATGGGGGGTAATTTGGGTGTCCTGCCGCCAAAGGAAGAGTGTAGTGAGAAAATTGTGTTATTCTCAAAAATTTAACTACATCCTTAAGATCTAGCCGCTCCAGACGAACTCAGATCAAAATGTTGATATTTTGGTTCTAAGTGATTTTGATTAAACAGTTTACACATATAGGAGTGACAATGGGAAAGGCACTCTTGCCTCCACTTCATGGGTGTCGCCGCAATGTAAATGCTTCCATGTTAGGTCATCCAGAAGTAAACATGGTAGAAAATGAGAAGGCTTCCAAGCTAGGTCAACTGGAAGTGTACACGATAGAAATAGATAGCTTCCAGGTTAGGTCATTAGGAAGAAAACATAGAATGAAAGAGACGACTTCCAAGTTGGGTCATCTGGAAGAAAACATGGAATATATAATAAAATCCCAAGTTAGGTCATCTGGGAGAGAAGTGGTGAATGTATCTCCCTAGTTAGGTCATCTAGGATACCACTTATAGATTTGAATGATATGATTTGATTTGAACATGTTGATTTTGATTGGTTACTCATGGAGAGGTTTTTCACTAATTTCCCCTGGTTTAGGTCATTAGGGGAGTGTTGCTAAAAATTGATGCGATGTTGTGTAAAAATGATTTTTAGTCATTTTTTGCCCCTAAGTTAGGTCATAAGGGGGAATTGATAAATTATGGCATGTGATCGTGTTTTGGAAATGTTAACTGATTAATTAATTCTATCATCTATTAACATATCAAATAATTCGATTCTAGCATCCTTGAGATCATAATTCTACTCAGAACATCCAAAGTATAATGTATCAGTATAAAATCCAAATAATGCAAATCAACATATATCGAACTATCTACCAGTGTCATCTAGTGTATCATAATCAAAATGTGAATCACAACATATCAATAGTCAAAATATCTTCATATTCTATCATCTACTGCTAAAAATATAATAATCAAAATGTCTAAGTATCAATCCAACAGTAATATCATCATAATAAAAATAGTGTTGAAGAGGAGTGGGAACTACAATTTCACATTTCAAACTATATGTTTCATCATCTTAAGGATTCACTCTCAGTAACAACGTGATAATTACATGTTTTGACCATAAATTCTACTTCTTATGTGATCCTAGATTTAATATATTCCCATCTATGTGTTGTCACCTCCTCTTGAGTTGTAAATTTTCATCTCTATTCTTGAAATTTTTTGGGTTTGGTGATTGCTAAATACCCTTGTAGAGGTCTCCTAAGAAAAATCTAGTTCTAAAGAGTTAGTCATTTTAAGAAATTTTGAGTTTTGAGGTTGTTTTAGTCTTTTGCGAGTATTTCAGCTTTTTCTGTCCCTTATGTCCCAAGTTCATTTGGGTCATCTGTTCCTCGATTTTCCACTTTTTCTTATTAGTCTTGCTTATCCTTTGGTTTTGATCTTTTAGGCTTTGGACTTCCCAGTTGTCCCGATGTCCCAAGTGTGGCCCATGTCATTTTTTTCCACCGTTTCTAATTTCAATGTACTGTGGGTGTTTCAGATTTTTACGTCCCGCATGTCTCAATTGCCACTTGACCACCATTTCCTTGCAACCCCACCTTTATTTCCATTCATTGCAGGTATTTTGTCTTTGCGCTTCCCAACTATCCCAATGTACCTTGGGACAATTGTGCTAATTTTTTCCACTTTTCAGCTCCGCGCGTCCTAAGCGTCTCAATGTCCAATGGGACAGTTGTGCACTTTTGATCTTCCTTACCCGATTTTCATTATTTCAAGGTCGGCATAAAGTATTAATTACCTCATTTATTTCACCTCACCAACCTACTTGGGTTTAAATGTGTATAAATACTTGGGTAATTGATCATTTTCACCACCTCGCTTGTAATTTTATATTGACCATTCAAGTTTCCCTCCTCTTTACTATTAATAGTCATAGTTGATTCCTATTCGATTGTTTTCAAAATCTACAGGTGTAAAGAGAAGCCATGAAACATCAACGTTTGTATCAAGGAACTAACAAATTTTTCTCACAAGTAATCTTCTACTCCTATCGCAAGATGAAGATAGGTTTTAAGGTTCACAAGCACTTGTCTTCCTTAGAGATGGTTGTGCCAAACATTGGTGATAACAAAGCTCAACACCTAGACTTGGATAATTTTTGGGCTCGAATCAATTGTCAGAACCCTACTCCTATGGATCATTTGATCAAATATAGTGGATTGCAAACGTAGGGGGCTTTCCCATTTCAGTTCAGTGCGCTAACATGGTATTAGCTTGTGGTTCTAGCTTCGACTTAGAAAAAAAAAATCCTCAACCCTCAAGGTTAGGTGGTGGCTCAACTTGATGAAGATTACATTTGTATTTCCCTCAGAATTCCCATGGTTGAAAATTCAAATAATCTTACCAAGGACCAGGCACAAGCTCTTTTCCATCAAGATGGTGAAAAATACAAAAGTAGAGTTGCTAATTCTATGTTCAAGAACCCTAAGAAAGGAGCCTCAAGGCTACCCAAGACAATGTTCAAAGTTGATTGTCAAACGTCATCACACTATTGGCCAGTATATCAGGAATGCCCACCATAAATGAATTTCACTATTGTATGTGCCCCTACATCAATATTATATGTGAGGGTAAGAAAAACTTTAACTAGGCAGGACTCATTTGTGATAGTCTGACTGACGAATTGGAAAATTTTCAAAGAACCCAAAATTTCTACATGACCTCCTATTTGATGTACTCCATTGCAACTTATAGAGAGTGGTTAGGTTTCTCCCCTGTGGATGAAAAGAAAGATGCCCCTATTTATATTTATAATCCACAGTTGACCTTGAAAGTCAGTAATCATCATTTAAGGAGAGTGAATGACACATTCACTATGTACATTGTTAGATTGCTGGAGGGACATAGTGCAAAAAATATTTTCAGATGAGGCATATTAATTGATCAATGTCTATGGCAGCATTTTCACCCAATTCAGGAAGTTTTCTTATATAAGATTGGCTAGATTTGAGGGGTAACCCCTGAAACTTCGCATGTATTGTAGTGATAAGATGGCTTTGGTATAAATCTGTAGACAATTGGATAAGTTGCAAATAACCTATAGAGACAATAAGATTGCAAGTATTCAATTCCTAATCACATTGGGTAATTACATTTTCCGGACTGCCTTAGATGCCCAGAATGTTGACAGAACAATTTCTCCTCTCACTCTTCATTATTATAAGCCCAGAACTTGCTTTGACATTAAGGAGTCCATCTCCTCCAATTTTAGAATGGGTTATCACCATCTTCCTAATATTGAAGACTACTAGGCAAAGTGTTCTAATGGTTATGAATCCAGGAGTAGGTACTATGGGATATTGCCTCTACAGCAGATCATTGATTTCAACATATTTGATGTCCCTAAAGGATTAGAGGACAATGATGAGGACCTAAAATATCTTGAGTATTAAAGATCCATCAAGCACATTCCAATTCAAACCATCAATTGGTTTATCAAGGAGAGAGATGATTGGAAGGAGCTTAATAATCATGTCCTAGTGAGAACTAGAATTTGGTTCGACAAGAAAATGAAAATGTTTAGAGTAGGTAAATCCAGGTCCACTTCCCGAGATACTCCTAATCCTCATAAGGAAATACATGTGTTAACTCCCAAGACAATTAAACAATATGTCTCTTCTCTTCTAGATTCTTTGACTCTAGTATACATCAAAAAGAGGAAAGCTAAAAAAGATGATAAGGTAGTTGATGTTGTTCAAGAAAGTGGGCCTTCCCCTAAGCAAGATGAAATAAAGGAAACAATTGTGGACTTAGATTATGATGATGACATTCAAGAGAACGTTGAAATACTCAATACAAAAGCAATTTCACCCTCTCTCATGCTTCTTCTTTTCCTTTTCTTTATTTGATTCATATAAGGCTATGTGTATTTGAAGCAAGAACTTTGTGTCTTTCAATTGATAAGTGTATCCTGAACTTTGTGTCTAATACATGCATGTCCTGTGTTTTATATGCATAGTCTAAATCATGTTACTTTATCATATCGTTACTAAGATATCATTATGCAAGAGAGATATCCCAAATAATATTATGCATTACAAAAGCCTCTTAAGGACCTATTTAAATTGTTGGGTAAATACACCAAGTAATTCAACACGTAGTCTCCACTCACATAATTTAGATCTCACAAGAGATCAATCGTAAGTAAAACCACCAACTATCTTGCAAGGCTTTGGCCACCCACTAGGGTACCAAGGGAAATCACACACAAGGGGTTTAACTTATTCATGATATGATCAAACCTACAACACCTAGACATGATCACTATAAGTACCCAAAATTGTGTGTACTATACAATCGAAAATTGGTTACGGATACCCCAATGATGATTAAGATCTCTTCACAAGGTGTTCGGAATCTAGAAAGCTCGTTGAGTGTACATTTGCATCCCAAAAAGCCTTTTCCAGCCTCTACATGTTTTATCCTAACCTCTTCTCTCTTTTTCCTTTTTTTTTGTCATTAGTTAAAGGACCACCTCCCTGCCAGGGTGGCGGTCCTGTAATCATTTCCATGCCAGGGAAGCGGCCCTGTAACCATCACCCAGGCTAGGGCGAGGGTCCTATAATCGCCACCCTACGTAAGGCGGCGTAAAAATTTAATTTACATCCACATTTCTCAACCACTTTGTCTTGCATTTATGTTTTAGCCGCCTAGTAAATAGTAATTTATCTTTGTTTAATGGTGAGAGATTTCAATTTGAACTTGCCTTCTGGTCATTGCAAATGCTATAAATATGCAGCTTGTTTACAAGTGACTGGTCTTGGTTCTTTGGTCTGGAGTCTTCATTCTTGAGCTTCAGTGTTCAATACTTAGTCCTAGATTTTGTTTATGAATCATTAGCATGGACTAGAATTCTAAATATTTAGTTATTCCTCACTGTACACCGACAACGATCCTACTAGGAATCACATAGGCTAAGCTCTATTCTCTTGCACCATCCCTCTCCTACTTGTACTTCATTGTATTTCTCTGAATCTGTTATTGGTCATTGTTTGAGTACCTATTGTTTATCATTTTGTTTCATCATTGCTGCAATGACCCTGCTAGGAATTTTATAGGCCAAGCTTCGTTCTGTTGCGCCATCCTTCTCCTACTTGTGCTTCTTGCCATTTTACCTTCAAAGATATCTTTGCCCCCATGCCTTCTCTTATCGATGATGTTATACTCCTACTCTTTCTGGATTCAGGAGAACACGAAGGAACGGGCAGATCACACTGAGGGAACAAAGTCACACATAACTGGGTTTTCTTCTACTTAGTAAACTCCAGGTTTAAATTGTCAAATTTATTATCAAATAGAGTAGTGAATCATCTTATTTCAATTAAGTTCACTTTCAATATTTCCATGGAAACTGTGGGGAATGATAGTTTTTGAGAAGATATGATTTATTCCTCACTTATGAGGTAAGATTGAAGGTTTTCAATTAAGTTAATTAGCTGTCTTTTATCTAGATTCACACATTTTCACAGGTGAATAACCACACCAAGTTATCTCGCTTGTTTAGTTTTATCATAAAGTATTTTAATTGTTGCTTGTAATTATAATGTTTCAATCATATATTTTGTTTAGATTAGTTTCCCTTTCAACAGTAGTATAAATTGTTATTTTCAATTTAAGTTAATTCATAGACTTCATAACTAGATTAACACTTAGACCCTAGTTAGGATAATAAACCACTAGTGAATTTATGCTACCCGTTCATAGCCTCTAAAACTCCCCTTTTTCATTTAGCTATCAGGAGATCACACTACCAAATCTTAGTCACTGATCCTCCTACAGTTAGCTATAGGAAAGTTACTTTCCGATTCTCATCCTCACCTGTAGCTTTTCTATCATTGAAAACTGGCCGTGATCCCCATTGTGGCTTCATCTGAGTCACCCGCATTACAAACCACCGGCTGTCTCGGCACGACCTTGAGAGGTTAGGTACGAGGAAGGTCACTTGTCGATTATCATCGTTGCATGTCACTTTTCCATTTTACAATCACCTCACTCATCCCAATATGATAGGTTTCACAACATATATGCACCACCTTATAAAATATCAAGGAAATAGTCCTTAATGAGACGTCTTAGGTGTGAAGCATGAAGATGATTAATGAGATGAGATTATTTTATTAACACAATCAATGTTTTATACCCTATGCAAAAAGACTCAAATGGGGGAGGAAGTAAAATAGACATTATAACTTGTTCTTTTAATTTTGTGATTTTTGATGAGAGGAGATTCTATCTAGCATTGTGGGTGTTAAGGAAATAAACCAATAATTAACATATAAAAAAATTATTTTAATATCTTTTTAACATAGGTACAACATTGAGCACAACTTCACATCCAATTTGACACTACAAAATATAGCCACATTGGTATTCTCTTTTCAAAATATACAAAGATAAATTCTTCGAACAACAATACATATCATTATTCTATGGTAATACATGTATTGCAATATGAATATATCTTTTACAATGACTACCCATTAATTACAACATATCACATCTATAAAATTCCTCTTGTTCGAAGTACCTACAACCAACGTTACATCAGTCTTAGGACTGAGTATGGATATCCCCTACACTCAAGCATAAATCCACACATTCATCATTTTTAACATTTTCAATTAAATAGAAGAGAGAGAGAGAGAGAGAGAGAGAGAGAGAGAGAGAGATAGGGAGAGGGAAGAAGATAGAGTTCGGTTCTCATGCATTCACACCTTCACTTTCAGTTGCACTTAATATTTTGGTACTAGAGAGAGAGAGAGAGATTAAGGATGAGATTCTAACTAAAAGGCGAGTAAATATGATAGAAGAACAAATTTCTTTGAAAAATAATAAAACTTGGGATTTAGTTCCACGTCCAAAAGGAAGAAAATATTGAGGTGTAAGTGTGTGTACCGAACTAAATATGTAGTGAAGGGTTTGTTGATAGGTACAAAGTCCTACTTGAACAAAAATAAATTTTACAAGTTTAAGGTTTTGATTACCATCAAACCTTTTCTCTACTAACTATAGTATACTTTTTTGAGACAATAATTTACTTAGTTGTGACATGGGGATGGGATCCACCAAATGGATGCAAAAATTTCCTTCTTGCATGGTGATTTGTATGGAAAAATATGCATGTCCCAACCTATAGGTTCCATTGAAAGTGAGAACTCTAATTATGTGTGTAGATTGAAAAATTCATTGGATTTCTTGAAACAAGCTCCTCAAGCTTGGTATGAAAATATTGGCATGTGTCTTATTAATTATAGTTTTACATGGTGTTCCTTCAACCCTACTATAACAACCATAGAAACAACATTCTAAAAAGACACGCTAACACCTAACACTTATCCCAAAAATTGTGACTAAATCTTTTTGTGTTACTAGATAAAGGTAAGAGGATGAAACAGGTTACAAGGGTGAAAACCCCCTAGGGTACAACAACTAACTAACACCACTAAACTCAAATTTTTGATTAAAGAAATAGGTCTAGTTAAAATTTAACAAAATCTCAAGTTTATCTCTAAGGTCGATTAAATTAAAGGTCAACTAGGAAGTGCCATAGTTTAATTTACTTGGTTAATGGTTTTCTCTTCTTAGTTAATGTTCAATCCAAAAATTACTAACTTCATGATTAATTAATTTAGTTTCATTATCCTAATAGCATAAAGTCCTTTTATTAATTTACTAAAACATACTAAGGGCTAATAAATACTTTACATTCCTAAGGCAATTAAATGGCCCCATTCACCCATCTACACATACCCTTAAGAATTTAATTTAAACATTTAAAATACATTTCTACCAAAAAAATTAGGGTTAATCCTCCACCCTTAGATCAAAAAAATATTGGCCACTAGATCCTAGGGTAAGTGCACAAAGTTGGGGGGCCAAAAAGCAGACAAAAACCCAAAAAAATCAAAACGCGTACACATTATTTTATAACACGATCTCATTTTAAGTTGTCAGGTTTGGGATTTACCGAGGCATAACGTGTACGCATTACATAACACATACACGTTATAATGTGTACACGTTATAACACATATGCATTATGCCTACTATAAATAATAAAAAGAGGCCCGAGCCTCTATCATTTTATCTCCCTCAAACATGAGTTTAAAAGCTTAACCATGCCCTCAACATGGAGGTTTTAGATCTGACGAGATGTCTCCAGGTGCCACGGAGTCCGGGAAATCACATATTGAAGATATAACATGTTTTGGTCTCAGGGCTCTTAAGAGACTACGCCTAAACGAGGTAGCCCGAAAGCACGAGGAGCATAGGAAACCAAAAAAAGCCTCCACTAGCATTCATACGGACACCCTGATGTGTTGGCATAGTTGGTTTTGTCCCATGAGCTTCCATTTGCAAAATATAGCATCTGACATCCCTACACTAACTTAGACTGCATTATTTTATGTCTTTGCAAACAATAGGACAGCGAGAGAACCAAATGGATATGGATAAAACCATGAGATACTTTCGTAGAGGTCCCCAACGTGGAGGTCTCATATTTGACGAGATGTCTCTAGGTGACACAGAGTCCGAGAAATCACCCGTCGAAGATATAACGTGTTTAGGCCTCAAGGCTCTTAAGGGACTACACCCGGACAAGGTAGCCCGAAAGCACGGGGAGTGTAGGGAACCAAAATGAAGACTCCACTAGCATTCACCAAGCAATCCAGACTTGTTTTCCTAGATGGTTTGGTCCCATGAGCTACCATTTACAAAATATAATGTCTGGCAGCCTTACACTGACTCAGACTACACTATTTTGCGTGTTTGCAAACAATAGGAGAACGAGAGAACCAGATGGATATGGATAAAACCGTGAGAGACTTTCATAGGGCCCTGAAAATTTTTCCATGTTAGTACTGACAAGCTTCAAACTTTCATTGAACGACTACATAAATCTAACCTAAATAGTCAGAGTAATAGACTAAATCAGCATTCTATTTCTCACATATAAAATGAATTTCTTCCTTCAAAAAAGAAACTATGGGTGAATGCTCAATCAAAAAATAAATTAAAATTCTAAACAAGTTTCAAGCTCAATTATCAATACTTCATTGTAATTTTTATTGCCATTATGCTGCTTTTGGAACTACCTAGTTTGATTTGTGAAGTTGAAGCAATTGGGATTAATAAAAATAATTAACTTGGCATGTTGTCCTTAAGATTATCCATGAGTCTATCGACAACATCACATAGATCTTCCATTCCAGTTAAGTTGTGATCCTTCCACACTTCCCATTTTTCCTTTTCTTTTGCTCGTATCTTCTCTTTAAGTTCTTCCAGATGTTTTTGGGTAATCAAATTAAACTCTTTATGACTTTTAGGAGGCATTTCTTCTTGAATCATAGTGACATATTCACCTAATTTTTTTTCTTTAGGATTTTCATTGTCATCTAAAGTTGAAGACTAAACATTTATATGGCCTTCGGCTTCTTTTTGGGCACAAACAACCTTTTGTAATGTCCAAAAAAAATCAGGCTCTTCATTCTCTATTTGATTGAAGATATTCATTCTTTCAAAATGAACAGTTGGAACATTGGTGGTCTCCCCAAAAAAATAGGTTCATAGTCTACATAGTTGCATCCTATGGCAAAATCATTGAACATTGGTGGTTTCCTCCACCCGTGCTTTCAGGCTACCTTGTTCGTGCGTAGTCCCTTAAGAGCCCTAAGGCCAAAACACACTATATCTTCTACATATAATTTCTTGGACTCCATGGCACCTAGAGACGTCTCATCAAATCTGAGACCTCCACATCAGGGCCCTCTACAAAATATTCTCACGGTTTTCTCCATCTCCATTCGGTTCTCTCGTTGTCTTATTTTTTGCAAACGCGCGAAATAGTGTAATCTAAGTCAGTGTAAGGCTGTTAGATGTTGTATTTTGCAAATGGTAGCTTGTGCGACCAAACCATCTAGGCCAACATGTCTAAATGGCCTAGTGAATGCTAGTGGAGGAATTTTTTTTGTTCCCTATACTCCCTGTGCTTTCGGGATACCTCATTCGGGCGTAGTCTCTTAAGAGCCCTAAGACCAAAACACATTATATCTTTGACATGTGATTTCTCGGACTCTATGGTACCTAGAGATGTCTCATTAGATCTAAAACATCCATGTTAAATCCCTCTACGAAATCCACTCGCGGTTTTCTCCATCTCCATTCGGTTCTTTCGTTGTCCTACTATTTGTAAACACGTGAAATAGTGTAGTCTGAGTTAGTGTAAGGCTACTAGATGTTGTATTTTGCAAAAAGTAGCTTATGGGACCAAACCATCTAGGCCAACACATCTAGATTGCCTGGTGAATGCTAGTGGAGGAATTTTTTTACTTACCTTCGTTGCCCGTGCTTTCGGGCTACCTCGTATAGGCGTAGTCCCTTAAGAGCCCTGAAGCCAAAACACGCTATATCTTCGACGGGTGATTTCTCGAACTCCATGGCACCTAGAGATGTCTCGTCAGATCCAAAACCTCCATGTTGAATCCCTCTACGAAATCCTCTCGTGGTTTTCTCCATATCCATTTGGATCTCTCATTGTCCTATTGTTTGTAAATGCTCGAAATAGTGTAGTCTGAATCAATGTAAGGTTGTTAGATGTTGTATTTCACAAATGGTAGCTTGTGGGACCAAACCATCTGGGCCAACATGTCTAGATGGCCTGGTGAATGCTAGTAGAGGTTTTTTTTGGTTCCCTACACTAACCATGCTTTTGGGCTACCTCGTCCAGGAGTAATCCCTTAAGAGCCCTAAGGCCAAAACATGCTATATCTTCGACGGGTGATTTCTTAGACTTCGTGGCACCTAGAGATGTTTCATAAGATCTGAGACCTCTGTTTCGGTGCCCTCTACAAAATCCTATCACATTTTTATCCATATCCATTCGGTTCTCTCACTTTTTTATTGTTTGTAAATGCATGAAATAGTATAGTCTGAGACAATGTAAGGCTACTAGATATTGTATTTAGCAAACGGCATCTTGTGGGACCGAAACAACTACGTCAACATGTCAGGGTAGCCATGTAAATGCTAGTGGAGGATTTTTTTTGGTTCCCTACTCTCCCCGTGCTTTCGGGCTACCTCATTCGGGCGTAGTCTCTTAAGAGCCTTGAGGCCAAAACACGCTATATATTCAACGGGTGATTTCTCGAACTCCGTGGCACCTAGAGATGTTTCGTCATATCAGATATCTCCACGTCGCAGCCCTCTATAAAATTCTCTCGCAGTTTTCTCCATCTCCATTTGGTTCTCTCTTTGTCTTATTGTTTGCAAACGCGCGAAATAGTGTAGTCATATTTAGTGTAAGGATTCTAGATGATGTATTTTGCAAACAGTAGCTTGTGGGACCAAACCAACTATGCCAACACGTTGGGGTGGCCAGGTGAACACTAGTGGAGGATTTTTTTTTCCCTATGCTCCCTGTTCTTTAGAGGGTTACCTTGTCCAGGCGTAGCCCCTTAAGAGCCCTAAGGCCAAAACACAATATATCTTCGACGGGTGATTTCTCGGACTCCGTGGCACCTAAAGATGTCTCATCCAGATCCAAGACCTCCACAGTTGGGGCTCTCTAAAAAATAATCTCATGGTTTTCACCATATCCATTCAGTTCTCTCGTTGTCCTATTGTTTGCAAACGCGTGAAATAATGCAGTCTTAGTCAGTGCACAACTGCCAAACGCTATAGTTTGCAAACAGAAGCTCATGGGACCAAACCAACTACACCAACACATCGGAGTGGCCAGGTGAATGCTAGTGGAGGATTTTTTTTGGTTCCCTACGCTACCCATTCTTTCGTGATACCTCTTTTGGGCATAGTCCCTTAAGATCCCTGAGGCCAAAACATGCTATATTTTCGACGAGTGATTTCTTAGACTCCATGGTACCTAGAGACATCTCATTAGATCTGAGACCTCCACATCGGGGCCCTCTAGGAAATCCTCTTGTGGTTTTCTCCATCTTCATTCAGTTCTCTTATTGTTCTACTATTTGCAAACGTGTGAAATATTACACTCTGAGTTAGTGTACGGCTGTCAGCTGCTATAGTTTGCAAACGGAAGCTTGTGGGACCAAACCAACTATGCCAACACATTGGGGTGGCCAGGTGAATGCTAGTGGAGGATTTTTTTTTGTTCCCTACGCTACCCGTGCTTTCGGGCTACCTTGTCTGGGTGTAATCCCTTAAGAGCCCTGAGGCCAAAACACGTTATATCTTCGACAGGTGATTTCTCAGACTTCGTGGCACCTAGAATACCTAGCGTCATATCTAATACCTCTATGTTGGGGCCCTCTACAAAATCCTCTCATGGTTTTCTCCATCTCCATTCGGTTCTCTCGATGTCATATTGTTTTTAAACGACCGTGCCAAAACATATTGTATTCTCAGGCTAGTAGACTCAGTGTAAGGTTTTCCATTGCCAATCACCTGAAATAATATAGATATTTTTACAAATTTATGTTTGTTGTTCCTTTCTAATATTTAATTTCTCTTAGCTTCACTTGGCTTCGAGAATAATAAATTTTCTACTGACAGTGCCAACCACGTGAAGGTGGAAGCTTTTTTGGCACCACTAACCTACATAAACATGTTAGTAAGCAATTAAATAGAATTTTAAATCATACATAAATTTAAACAAAATCATTTAAGTAAATATTCAAATTAAATTCATGAAGAACATACCTTTGCAAATAAAATCCAATGAACTGCAAGGATCAACTCTATTCTTGACAGTAGCAAGAATTACTTCATGATCTGATTCACGAACCTTCCACGGATTATTGTTTGATGGCTGACCTCGATATTTGATCAATTTAATATTTGTTTCAAGGACCAAATGTGAATAGTGAATTATCTTCCGATGTACTTCATAGTCTTCAAACAACCAAATGTTTGATTTTTTGATAGGATATCATCAAAGCCAAGTTCTAGTGACTACCACTGACCCAGTGGGATACTCAAGGTCTTCACCATCAATGACTATGGAAGTCAAATTTTTTCCCCTCTACACAACGAGACAAGAAGTATTTTGTTCCCTCTTCATTAAATTCCATGTCACAATAACTACAAAAATGTGCCCTATGTATCACAAAGTAAAACTATTCAGTCAATTTAAAAATACATTAAGAGTTGACCATTTAATAATTTATAAATCTAAAACATGGCATGTACATATATGTATAAACCTTGTTGCACTAAATCAGAGACTTGGTCAAAGTCAGGTGATGTTTTCATTTGATCTGAAGACCCTATAAGTTGTAATACTCGTGGAACTTGATGTGTGTCGAGTGGAATTAGAGTTCTACAAGTCCATTCATCCACCCACTGTTGTGACTCACATTCATTCCACGCAAAATCAATGCATGATATACAAAAACATGTCATGCACCTAGTATAAATAGTCAAAGCATTTGCATCTGAACTACAGAATGAGTGCATATCACTTGATCCTACAACTGTCATACAATCTTCAAAGTTTACCAGATGTTGTTCCTCTATCAACCAAAAATATCTATGAACCATTGATCTCTCTTGAGATTCATGGCCCATATTCTTGACACACCAATCAACAATGTTTTTTACATCTGTAAATTTAGCACCATCCTTGAACTTTAACTCTTCTCTTGAAAGTGCTCTTTTCACACATGCTCCTGCACCATCATGCTCTCTTTTTTCATGCCCTGCCTCAGTAAAACTCCAGATATGTTGTACATTTGTTTCTTTGTGCATCCTGCTTAGCCAATAAAACATCTATGCATTCTTGAATTGTGATGTGCAGTTGTTCAAGACCAAATGTAATGTTGATCGAAACTAATGTTCCTCTCATTCAAGTTCGCATAAAACACCTGAAAACACCCTTGTACATATTCTGTAGAATGTGTTTGATCATCACTGATGTAGAAATGATACTCTCTTAATATTTTTTGATCTTGCTCAGTGCTTTTAGGAGAGTGCATGAATGTTATATGCATGAAAATAGAAACTTTCACTGAGTTATAATATTGAGACTGAACCTCCATTTGTGGCTGCAATGTGTAATTCTCTGTGAAGTCAACTACTGAAACAATAGTACCAAGTGGGAATGTGTCATTTCTTAACTTGAATTGTTCATCCAACCATCGAGCTCTATGTGTGTGCCTTGCATACTCATAAAAAAATTCCTCTCTGAATTTGACCATATATTCTGATATAGGTAATTGTTTTCTAACAAGCTCACACCTCTTAGATTCTTTTCCATCTTTTAATTGATATGCCACCAATTTATATTTGGTGAAATCAACCAATTCTTTTCCTATTGAATATGTACTCTCCTCATGGATACAACTTTTCAGATTTGGCAAGCCACCACATACATTGCACATTCCATCCAAACATGCTTTGTTATAACAAAAATTGTCTTGTTGATTTTTCACAAAATATTGTCAGAATAAATTCCCTTGAATATTTTTGTGGGACATTTAATCCACACTCCTGCAACATGATGTTAGTATGTAAAACATGATGTATTTGACAAAAAACATCATAATGCATTGAAAATTCAACATGATGCCTGCAACAAGTGGTACGTGAGTGATTGATTTTCACATAAAAGGGTTTGCTCATTTCAAAGAATCTTTGGCTAATGTTAATTTGTGGATTTTCATTCTTAAACTTAGAGAACAATTCTGTTTGAGTCATATCTAAGAAATGTTTTGCACACAATTCATGATTACGAGAACCTATTCTTCTTTTTACTATATCTCTTCTATTCGGTGACACCCTTGTGTTCTCATTCCAAAATTTTACAATTAATTCTTATAGAATATCAGATGTATTCTTGTACCTTTTCATGGAAGTATGCTAGAGAAATCCCAATAGTCAGTGTTATTGACTGACTCAAGACGTTTACGTCTCTCTATTTCTTTCATTAGTGTTTTTCTATTTAGCTTCAAAGCACTGCTTGTTTTTCTAATCAAGCGTTTATTAACTATTTTATCACTTACTATACAATTAGTAAGTGCACGTCATGTAGCATTACTATCTTTGGTGTGTCTTTTGCCACCTACAATTTGGTATGCTTTATGTATGTTTTCAACAATTGACGCATTTTGATCAACAACATTAGATGTTCTTAACCCTAGGGTCTTCATTATAGGTCTCATCTTAATTAATTTCATCAATGTAACAAATAATTGACATCTTTGTGTGTCATTTAAATTCTCAAAGTAATTATCCCAAATTCCACTAGCTTTTCTTCTCGCATTTCTTTCAGACATTTTGTTAGGCATTGGTTTTATAATGTTTTCATCAATTTTAATTAAGTGAATTGGTTTTCTTCGCAAAATGGAAGGAGGTGTTCTTAGAGGTGAAGATTCATTTACAAGGTTACTTTCTTCATTCAGTGTTTTCATACAAATTTCAGGGTTAACATTTGGATTCTCAGGTAAGGGTTCAACAATTGGATTCATATCAATTTCTTCATCCATACCAACATTATCATTCAATTCAATATCATTATTCATTGCAAAATCATTATTCTCTACATTTTCATTATGTATTTCATCCTCATTTTCTAATACATTAGCTACATTTGATATAGCGGATGTACCTTGCCCTGCTTGAAGTTTTTGCATTCTCTTCAATTTCTTTATTCTCTTCTCTTCCAATTATTCGGTGTCTTGTTCTTGACTTTCCTCTTATCCTTAGCTCAACGTTTATTGCCCATGATTAGAAAAAATCAACTAGTGGGGTAGGGGACAAAATGAACTACTAAAAAATCGTGCAAGAATGTAGAGAAAATTGTAGACAAAATAGAATGTTTGCAGAAAATTTCCATGAAAGAGATGAAAGGGATGTTGGGGGGCCACAATATATAAAACAAAGAAAAATGCGTATGCATTATGTAACACGTACGCATTTTGTATTTTCTCTTTTTCCAAGCCATGCCTCAAGGCTTGGGATCTGGTTTTGGATCCCCAAGCCTGAGGCATGGACCTGTACAAACACAACAAATAACGTGTTTTTACAAGAAAATGTAAAAATGCCACTTCCTCTATGATAAATCAAAATAAAACAATCGATCCATTTTTTAAAAATTATACCATGACGTAGAGCAGAGTTTCTTCTTTCTAAAAATATAATTTTTCAAATTTTCTGACTAATATAAGGTTTCCATATTATTTATTTCAAATCTATACATTTTTATAGCTATTTATTAAAGTGTAAATATGTCTATCTTTCATGGTGTATCTTTTTTTTGGATGATCGAAATTTTAAAAAGAATATACTAGCCCAAACTAGGCATAATTCTATACATATTATAAAAAAAACAAATATAATTTTCAATATTTTTTGAGGTAGTTAGCGGGGGGGCACGGTCGGAGCTCTGTTATTTTTCAAAACATAAAATTTTTGTACTAGAAAAATCATAAATAAAAAAATATTCGCTAAAAAAATCTTAAAAAAAATGGAGCCCAAACTAGATACTCCTAGCTATCTTTCTACCAAAGGGTTTTCAAAAATACTAAATGGTACTCAAAAAATGGTGGGGGGCACGAAAGTCACTCTATTATGTTTTTTAACAAAAACAAGAGCATTTGTTGGTATTTTAGTTGTTTGACCCACTTAAACTTATCCGTTTTCAATAAAATTTAGTAGCTTAGAAACTAGACTCAAAATTCTACAATTCATATTTCTACAACATCTTCCAATTTTGAGTGTAACTATTTCGAAAAACTTGTACAAGTTGAAGTTTTTTTTTTTTCAGAAAAATGTGTCCACTTAAGACCCCCTTTTGGCCCCCCAACTTGGTGCACTTACCCACTAGGGTTCCAAAATAACCCTAAAATCCTTATGAATTTTCAATAAAGCCTTTTCTTTATTCATTTCCCCTCGTTTGGTCTATTTGTTTTGTTAAAATACAGGTTGGAGAAGAGGAAGCCATAGGGAGCAAAGGAAGGAAGAACTATGGAGGATTCAACAAGAAGGTCTAGTTTAGATTAGTTTAGTTGTAGTTTTATTTATTGTTATTTTTTCATTCAAGGATTGGGAGGGATTTACTTCACCAAATATGATTTTATTAAAAGCCATTTGCATTTGGGTCTTCCAAATTTGGGGCAAACCCTACCCCCATTGTTATAAAATGAAGAGAAATAATCTTTTTACTATTCACCGTTTGTATGTTTTATTACTCAAATCCATGGAATTACTCATTGTTTTGGTTGCTGGTGATTATTAGTATAAATTTTACAAATTACAAATTAGGGCAAACCAGTTAAAAATTTCACACAGGCTGTTGAATCCGAGGATTTCTGTCATAAGTGAGAGAACCCCACCCCATTTAGATTCAGACCGACGGTCCTGGGGATAGTTGACCCCTCCCCCCACCCCAATGTGTGACAAACCAAAACAGACAACATAGACCCTACTGAGTGAATGGTTTTGAGACTAAGCCGCCTTAGTCTTAAGCGGAATGTGACTCTTTTGCCACTCTGCACATTAGGCGGATAGTCCTGTTTATAAAAAATATAACCTTAATATATTAAAGTAAGACTCTTTCTTTCTTTTTTCCAAAAACTAAAAGTTAATTCAAAATTAATATCTTAAAATAACACTCTAAATTTCTCCTCTTTTTGCACTACTATCTAAGTTCATAGCTTCATAATATTATTTGGAGTTCTAATTGTGCATTTCTTAGTTAAAACTACTCATTTTAAAGAATTTATCTAATATAAAGGTAAAAGTTTTGACAATACTTACAATATTAATTTTCACCATTTGTCCAACAAGGTGCTTCAGTTTAAAGGAATCCAATTCCATAGAGCAATTAATGGACATTAAATCTACTTTACATGAGTTATTTCCCTTGCTAGTACAAAAGCAACATTTCTAAATAACAATAACACTTCAAATTTTTTCTCATGTTCTTATTTTCTCCAAGTAACATTTATAAACTTGAAATCAAAAACAACTAAGAAAATGCAACAACTTTAGTTTTCCCTTCAATTCATACCTTTGCAGTACATTTCCAAATCTACAACTTCTATATTTCCTTCTTTCTCATTTACAATAATACAATCTTCACAGTGAAAGTAAACTTCCTTCCCTATCTTTTTAAAAACAAGGTTAAATTTCTTTTCAACTTCACAAGTAACTTTTACACAACATATCCTTTTTTTCTTTTTCTTATACAATATATCAAATAATTGGGAATGCAACTCTTTATCCATGAAATTATTACAAGTCTTCCACTCAAGGTGGAAAATAATACAAGAATGCAAGCAAATAAAATACATTAATACAAGTTTCTCCACCTAAGTGGGAATACAATAAATTCTTCTCAAAGGAAAGGCTCACAAGGTCTCCAACAAAACTCCAAGCTTCCCAACTCCAACAAGATAGCTCCTCCAAGATTTTTTTGATTCACAACAAAATGGGGGGAGAGGCAACGCTCTCCACCCAACCAAGATATCCAATGAAGAGGAGAAGCCATCCTCTCCATTGGCCCCCGAGCCCCAACCACATTACAATGGGAGATAATTCAACACATGGCAACAAAAAGCTTCCACAACACAAAATAAATATTTCACAACCATTTCAACCACATTCAAATCAACAACTACACAAGAAATAAGAACAACAAAACAACAAAAACAAGGCTTAAAATGAAATCCAAAGGAGCAAGACCTATGGGGAGGCCACTTATGCCTCCCAATGGGAATGGGTGCCCACCTTAAAGCCTCCAATGCATATCTCAAATCCCCTACATACTCTTATGCCTCCCTCAGTACCCCTTATACCTCCCACATACTCTTATGCCTCCCTCAATCTGTTATGCCTCCCTCATAAAAGAAACAAGAAAGAAATGCAAGCATTCCTTTTACAAGGTGGGGCACCCAACCCAAACTCCCTCCAAACAAAAGGTAAAATCTTATGCCTCCTTACATGAAATCTCCCCATAGGTCTCCTCCTACTCCAAACTTAGGCAATCTACCCACACCCAACAAGCATTCTAAAGAAAACAATACTCAACACAAAGCATATAAACACAAAATAAAACATAACATAAGCAAGGTAAAGCTCCTACCTTTCCATAGTAGAGCTTGTTCTAAGAATAAATCTCCAAGCTCCTCAAAACCAAGAAAGCATCCACAAATCCAACAATCCACAAGCACTCCCAAAAATCTCTAACTCTCCAAAAATGCAAGAGCACAAAATAATGAAGTAACCCCCAAACAAGCAAAAGAACTTCAATAAATAGAAAAGGGAGAGAGGAGGATGAGGTGGCTCCATGTAGGATGCCACATCACTCATCCTCAACTCCACCTAAGAAGTCAAACCTCAACCCCAATGCACCATAAATTGGTGGGTGAGAGGAATGACAAGTTACACAAACTAAGCCCACACCCCACTAAGGAAAAAATTAATTACTTGAAAGAAAGTGGAATAAAAATTTCACCTTTTTATCTTCCCAAAACACCTAATGGGAGTCTAATTTTTACCCCCCAACCCATAGGTAGGTTGGTAGAGCAATTTAAGAGGTGTGAGACAAGTTTAACTTGTCCCACAAGCCTTCAAAATTGGCCCTTAAGGCCAAATTCGAGTTTCCCATGAAGGGTAGAGTGTACAACACTCAAGATCTCAAGCATTCAACACACAACACAAAATCCAAGAGCAAGTCAAGTCTAATAAATGAAATTTCTTTTGGTCTCATCTTTAATTAGTTTATGAAAAAGATTTATTAACTTTAATATGAACACTTAGACCCACTAAGATAAAGCGGGATTTCACCCTAAAATCTGAGACTACCCTATGTAAAAAAAATTGTACTTTTAAAATAATGGGTTGTTTTGTGTTATTTTAACCAGAAAGTTTCTGTATTGTGTCAATATATTCCCAAAGAGCCATATAAGCCATTTTCGACAAATACCTAGATGACCCAAAATTGTTTTATTCTGTCACTGGGGTTCCCCTGCGAGAAATTTGTATTTAATTATTATGAGCCCCATTTGAGGCAATTTGTGCTCCAGTTTAACCCTATTGTGGTCTTACATGTCAATATTCTCATATACCAGTAGGGTTTTAACTAGGAATGAATTAAGGGCTTTATTTGTGACTTCTGGAAACTTTTTGTGTTTTTTTGGTGTTTTCCCGTTTCGTTTTCTGTGAAATTTCTATGAATCAATTCCTTTGCTGGTTTGGCCTGATTCTTGGCCTGGAGTATCTGGAGATCACTTATGCATGTTATGCCAGAAGGATATTCACCACCGGAGGTCTGTTCTCTCGGAAAAGCATGAAGTACTGCACCAAAAAGCTTCTTCTGGGCAGGTCACATTTTTGGGAAAATAAGATTTTAAAGCTATAATGGGATTTTTGTACCTGCCTAATAGGGTACTTTTTCCCATGGAAGCAACGCCACTTAAGTCATAATGGGAAAATCAGAGGCAACAGGTAGTTGGGAATTTCTTACCTACCTTGTAGGGTAAAAAAATTGTGGAATTAAAAGAAAAATCACTTAAGGCATTGATGGGATTTTATTACCTACCTTGCAGGGTAAATAATCCCATTATGAAAGTCAAACAGCTTAAGTGGATCATAGGATTTTTGGAGCTGCCTTGCAAGGTAAATAATCTCATTGTCAATTGACTTTTAAAAATAGAAATTGCTCATGCCAAAAAAGTGCGACCCCTTTAGGGAAAGAAGGGCAGCTTTAAATACATTAAATTAATTAATTTCTTCTCCAATTTTGGCTCCCAGGCTTGTGGAAAAGTCAACAAAGGGAAAGTGTACAAAGGAAGTCAGAATTAGAAGTTCTAAAATTAAATAAATATTATTTATTTAATGCAGCTCATTTCATGACAAAAAAGTGTGCCCCATTTGGGAGAAGAATAATACTTTTTTAAGTATTAATTGATATAATTAATTCCTATTTTCAGTGGATGAGATCAAAGCATACTGTGTAGCTTAAGTGAACTGGAAGTAGAGGGCTAAAATTAAATAAATTTAATTTATTTAATGGCAGCCATGAGCATGCACATAAATAGGCACCCCATTTGAAGAGTAAAGTTTATTAAATAATTAATTAATTGCCAAGAATAGGAGAGACATTAATTAATTATAGAATTATGAGGATTATATAAGTAGGGGCTGCCATAAGGATGAATTAATTAATTCAAAAGTAGAGAAGTGTGGCCCAGACAAAAAGTGCGCCCCATTCTTGAAGAGGAATTTTACTCAGAAGAAGATTGTAATTAATGTTGAAAGCTTCCAAATTTAGCGCTTAGGTTTCAAGGATCTTGATTTGTGTCTGAATAATTGTCTGCATAAGTGATACAAGTGCTCAAGTTGGTAAAATTCATGCTTGCTTTGCATGCAAATAAAACATCAAATTTTGGAACACCAGGCTTGATATATGTAGATTTTTATGATTAAAATCCACAACATTCATGTTTATAGGTTGAATCATCAAATTAAGTCTGAATTAATTGTAGGACTTCATTACATGTGCTTTTATAAGAGAAAGGGAGCTTAAATCAATGTCCAATACATGAACATATCCTCTGAATCTGAAGAATTATCCAGATCTACACCGGTTGTAAAGAATTTTAGCCGTCAATAAAGAGAAAAAGAATTGTTCAGACAAAGACAGATATGGCCATGGAAAAGCGGGATGAAAGTGAAGGATCAACAGAATTATGCATAGCTTCCAAATTTTCTAAAGTCAATAGGCCCATAATCCAGATCTCATATTTGTAAAGGCTTCTGTAAAAATATTCATCCTCTTGTTTTGAATGCAACCCTGAAGAAGTCAATGCAGGGAGAATTCCTTCCAGGATCTTGTGCATGTTCTCCCAATCTTCCAGTTGAATCCTTCATTGAATTTACATTCACCCAATGAGTGCTTTCCAGAATTTTTAATTGCTCATATGCAATTAAAAATAAAAATGATGAGTTATTTACGGCAAGCATTGCACTAATGCATGTATTGGAGAAGAACTACAAAAGCTTCAAGAGATGAACTAATCCAGTCACTTCCAGATCCAGCCGCTTCCAGATCTAGTTTGGTGAGAATCAAAGGCAAAAGAATCAGCTGCATGCAGAATATGAAAAAGAACAAGGATATAGCTTTCCTCTTTCTTCTTCTTTCTCTTATTTCCTCTGACAAATTAATTGAGTGATCAATTAAATTATACAACTTAAGTGATTGGTTTAAAAGCCATTACTTGAAGA
This sequence comes from Taxus chinensis, assembly GCA_019776745.2. Lineage (NCBI taxonomy): Eukaryota > Viridiplantae > Streptophyta > Pinopsida > Cupressales > Taxaceae > Taxus > Taxus chinensis. Next base: position 895,817,346 of record CM034146.1, read on the forward strand.
AGTCAACTACTTGGAGATAGGTGGCAGTACGTGCAAAATAGAAGGTTCTATCTTCAGTTGCAAATCGTGCATGTCATGCAAAGAGGAATTCCAGGAGGGAGATTGCCAGTTGTTTCCTTTTCGACTTCCACATGTGCCAGTTCAACTAAAAAGCTTCCTATTTGTAATTTCCCCTCTACATTCTATAAGTAGGGGATGGATAAAACCTTCAGGTAAAGGGATTAGAATTTGTAAGCAGCATTCTTGTGTTCCAGACTTTGTGACTTGAAACACTTGATAGCCACTTGAAGCAAAGGAATATAAAGGAGTCAAGATTTCCGGAGAACTTTGTGTCACGGTGCATTTTGTTTCTGAAATTTTTATCTTAGATCTTCTAATAAACTTTGTGTTATTTTAGATCTAGATCTTGAGTTACCTTTGCTTATAATTCTGTGTGTTGATATCTATTGGTTTCTTCTATGTTCATGCAATCAACTTTGTTATATATTAATTGGGTTACACATCTTCCTCATTTATTCCCCGGCTATGGTTCATGAGCTGAATAGTTAAAGTAAAACCCCATATAGATACTAGAATATTTTATTGACAAATCTGACATTTAGAAGCCTCACCAGTAAATGACAGAGATTTATCTCATGACTGCCTAGGTTTTCAGCTATGCAGAAAATCTAGCCAACAGACCCACTAAGATAAAGGGGAAAAACATAAATCAAAATGTAAATAATTAATCTTGTAAATTACCTCACTCAAAGGAAACACATACTAACATTAATAAAAGGGAACTAAAAAAAAAGACAACACGTGACCCCTTGGTCACAATTTTCCACTTACCAAATAATCCTAACATACACACACAATTACATGTTGCCATGGTGACCCTCGTTGAATTCATCTAGAATTCCAATTTGGTTGGTCTCCAATCCCCCCCATGTTTGTTGTGTTAATATATATATATACTACCTACAAAACACAAAATACCTCCTTCGGCCTTGTGGCCGTATCAAAACATCCAAAATAAATAGGAAATTTAAATCTACAATCATCTATATAAGAAACAAAACATCATATAGGAAATTATGATATATCCACAAATTCTAACATTCATCTCTATTCTACCTTTCATCCATGTCAATATGATCACAACATTAGTTCAATTATCAAGGCCTACGCAGCGTGGTGAAGGATATCTCATGTCAGAAAATATATATATATATATATATATATATATAGTATATATATATATATATAATATCCATGTCCACAACATATCAACATTAATATAAAATATTCTCTAATGATCTAAATGCATCGTATATGAATCGAAAACAACAACTGTCCAATATCTCTAACATCTAGTATCATGCTAAATCAAAAAGCTACAACAATGTCCATAAGTGTAGTCGAAAGTATCAAAATCAATCACCAAAAAGGTGTCGAAGGGAAGTGGGCACTACACCTACAATCTACACTAAGAAAATATATAGAAATAGATCATCACTTTTGTTGTCTATGTTGACAAATTAATCATCATAGGAACTTCCATACAACTAATTCATGATTTCAAAGCACATTTGAAGAAGTCTTTTGAGATGACTTGTTGGTTTTTCTATATTTCTTCATGTGTATTTATATAAACAATCTAAGAAATAAATTTTCATCCATCAGTCCAAATATTCTCAAGATATTATTAGTCACTTTCACATGGAAAATTGTAAGTCTGTACAAACTTCTTTTCAATATGGAGAGAAAATATAATCCTTAAGTTGATGAGACAATCTATAGGAAGTTGGTTGGAATTATATGTTACTTGACTCATCCATGTCCTTATATTTATTTTCATGTGAATCTTGTGTCGTTTTATTGTCATGACCCCCTTGAAATCTATTGGCGAGTTGAAAAATACATTTTGTATCATCTTCATTGTACTAATAATAATCATATTAAGTAAAATTCAGGTGGCACAACATTGGTTTTTTTTTACACTTCAAGGGGAAGTATCAAAGAATCATGTTCCTTATAAACCAATAATTGTAGGCTATTTAGATAGTAATTGGGGAAAAGGATCCATATGACTACAAGTCAAGTGCGAGATATATCTATCATCTTAGGGAAGGTCCCATGACTTGGCCTTGTACAAATTAAACCACCCTTACTTTATCTACTACAAAAGCATAGTATAGTGGATCATTTTTTCTAAGGTGTGAGTCATTTTGGATACGATGTATACTTCCATAGTCCCAACCCATAATGCTTTCATACGATAATAAAAGTACCATCCACATCTCTCACAACCCACTTGAGCACTGATGCATAAAGAAAATTTAGATGTGTATGCATTATATTTATAAACTAATTCAGGACAAGGTTATTGACCTTACATTTTGCTAAATAGAAAATTAGATCACAAACATCTTCACAAAACCCTTGCTTTAGGTCAATGTTTTCATCTTAGGAAACTTTTGAGAGTGAAGTAAGGTGTCATCAAAGGGGCATAGTGCAATGTTCCTCCATCTAAGTACATCTTAAGGAGGAATGTTAATGTATTTAACTCACTATACACTATTAAATGTGATTAAGATGCACTTGTAATATTAATTGTAATTTAATTTGTGGATAACTCAACTATTGGTGCACACTTATCTGCATCTATTAACAGATAATATTATAATACCAAGTTATTAACGCAATTGACTTCCATTATTAATAGATTAAATAAAAATTAATTTGTAATCATCTACTCTCCAACCCTAATAATCGGCTCTACTTATTTTTATAAAATAACATAGAGCTCATGTTAGCAGATCATATTGTGGAAGAGATTTATTTTGAATCTAGAAAATTCAAGCTAGATCTTCTTAATATAATTTTGGTAGTCATGTTACCCTTGGTAATTTTTTGTTGCATCTTTACTTAATATTTTATTGATATATTATGTATACATTCTCACGGTAATTTGTTTTATGGTTGTTTACAACAATTCCGGGGAGTACAACATACATTAATATTCTACATATTATAGTTGACGATAAAAGGAGATGCATTCAAGTGAAGTAGAATCTCTTTGAAATTCTTTGTGCAACACATAGTCAACTCAATTGTGAATCCACTTCACTTGTTTTTTAGAGTGGAAAAGGAAGGAGACGGTGAAGAAGATAACATCATTCCACCACTTACTCTAGCTACTTGTATTGGGATGACCACTAGTAGATTTTGGTGATTTTGCTTCATTTTTAGCTTCAAAATCATGGTTTATTTTTCTTGTATTATTTAAATGTTCTAATGAAGAACATTTTCTAACATTATTTTCATTGACAATAAATACGCTTTATTTTTTAATTCAATGTTTGCTAGAAATTTAGTGGTAATTTTTTTCACATGACACTTTTTGTGTCAATAATATTTGTATTAGGAAAAATTGTGTCAAATTTTTAAATTTTGATTTTGGTGATTTTAATGATGAATTTTTCGCATCATCATATTTTGTGCTAATGATGTAAAAATATTTTTTTATGGTGTTAACATCAAGGGGTTGAATAATTTAGGTTTTAGCATCAAGGAGTTTAATATATTTTAGTTTCTAAGCATTTATGCAAGTCTCCAATCTTCATCGAGACCCAAAATAATTGGTTCAAGAAAAGAATTTAGATGCTTCCCAAATTTAACGATGTTATCCATACATCATGTAATTTTAACGAGGACATGAGAGATAAACTCCTCAAACCCCACTTTCCCAAAATATGTTTATCTTTTTCCATGTAACATAATTTAAAGAATTATATCAATATAAATAGACTTCATCTAATATACATTTCAATGTGCATGCTGCAAGAAATAGATTTCCTATAATATAGCTTTTCTAAAATGAGTGTATTGTCATTGGAATTGAATGTTAAAAGAAAGAATGCTAGCAATTGCTAATTAGAACATAAAATACAACCATAAAAAATTAGTCACTATAATAAAAAAAAAATATGTGTGCAAAAAAATTAGTTTGGGATTCACGTACATCTCTCAACTACAATATCTTATACATTTTTCTATGTCAATACCAGTTCTTGAAATTTCTCCTCCCCTGTATTTTTGAAAAATGTTTTTCCTTTCTTTCACTCATATATGTAAAAATATCAAACAAAACCCAATAAACCACAAAATAATTGTTTACAGACATGTAGTGAAATAAATATTTATTTGAATACTATAAATTGAATTTTGGGATGTATTTTTTAAGTTATGGTCTACCTTGACACAAAGGTTTGTATCAACACTAATTCTAGCATCACATTTTTGAGTAATAAATTTTTAGGATTTGTTATTTAAAAATTACACGGGTTCTAACATAAAGAAGTGATGCAAAATTGTGTTATCACTATTTATAATATCAAAGTTTTGAATAATATGTTTGGTGGGATTTTCAATTTTAAAAATCCATGGATTTTGATGCCAAAAATTGACACAAATTAACATCATGTATGCTTCATGAAGCACTTACGTCGAGATAAGTTTTTAAGAACATGTTTTGTTATTTTTCGTGATTTTTGAACTAACTTGACAAACTTTGCATCAGTGAAAAAATGACATACAAAAGAATAATGCAAATTAGCATCATAATTTGAAAATGAAAAAACTAAGAGAAAAGTGGGGAAAAATCATAAAACTCTACTAATGGACGTGGCACTATGTTTCAAACCCTAGAAATGAGATGGACAGTTCCCTCATGAACTAGAGAGTGTATCAAAGAAGAACCGAGTATGAGGCACTTTAAGATGATGATGAAGCGGTATCTGAGGAGGATGACGGCAAAATGTGTGTTTACCATGAGGAGGATGGAGAGACTGCAGAGGCGTTGAATGACCATGCATACATGGCGGATTGGGAGCAGATGAGATCGCTGTTATGTGCTGACGTGGACAGGTTGACAGGCCACGGCGGAAAAGCAGATGGTGTAACGATTTCAAATTCAAAAAATTGAACACCTCTCCAAATCATCTAAAAAATGATTGGACTGTGATCCAGAAGCACAATTTCTTTTTGGATGGTAATTGTTGACCTATCAGATATATGAAAGGAAAACATGTGATCTTCAGAAAGCATAATATAATAAGTCTTTTGAGAACCCTCTCAGTTTTGGCCCAAAATTTGGACCTAAGTAAACAAAGGTTGAGGAATAAATACTCACTACTGGAGGAGAGTGTTTAACAACCCCAATAGTTTTTTGAAATAAAATTAATTCGTGTGTAATAACAACATAACAATAGATCAAACATGACAAAAAATAAATTGTTGTTGGAAAAATAGCTTATGAAAAAGGGAAAAAATTAAATTCGTGTGCACGTTGCAGTAACACCATGGAAAAATTCTGAAGGTGCCGTGCCCTTGTAACAATTCAATAACAAAGAAAAAGGGAAAATATTAAAAAGTAGCTTTGCAATTTATGGATAAGGGTAGCTAGCTAGGGTGGTCTTTTAATTAACAATAATAATAACAATGAAAGTAGAGGATGATCTACATGACTTGGCCCTTTGTACGGCTCCAACAAGTGAGTGGTCAAGTGTGTCCTTGTCCACCCTGCAAAATCTTTTTATTCTACTTAGTCATTATGTTTATGTTTAATATGTACATCTGTGTCGTCGTGAATTATTTATTTATGGGCGAGTAGAATGAGAATCAGATTGAGAAGGTTGTTCGCCCTTGGCGCAGCATCTGTAGCATGAACCGCCTCTGTAGCCGCAACACCTACTGCATCCGCCGCCGCCGCCGCCACCCCGTTGGTCCAGGCCGACGCCGCCATTCTCTCGTTCCACTGCTGTACCTGCACACACAATTTAACCATATAAATACTTACATACAAGAATCCATTGCAAATAAAATTAATAGAAACAAGTATTACTTATACCTTCAGCTGAAGCTTGTGGCGGTGTGGATGACTAGCTGGGTAAAGAGGCAGAGAGCCAAGAGAATCATTGCCATCTTCTTCATGGGAGCTGCCATTTCTTTCTTTCTTTCTTATATCGATCTCAAACCGCGATGAATGAATGATGATTGATTACAGTGTAGTTACTAGTGGGTTGTGTGGGAGTATGAGGAGGAGAGGAGTACGTAGTTATATAGAGCGTTACAGAGTGCCTTGAAAGCCACGTCCTCTACTCAGGTTTGCTACATGTTATCCGAAGCAGGTGACCTCTGTAAACTCGCTTTGTCCTCCTCCTATCATTCCGCCAAATGTTCCTCCTCTGACTCTGCTCTACTACGTGTACTATTCTATCTTCAAACGTCGCCAATGACATATCCAAATTCCAATTGTATTATAGCGATACTCTAATATAGCAATTAATTCCCTGCCGAAATTAAGCAAACCTAATGACATATAGGCAACAAGATCATTCTCAATGTGTCTTTTACTTGTTATTTTAAAATACTTTTTGTTTTAAAATATAAAATTATTTGATGCAGATGAACATTTAAATAAAATTAGGGGTTATATTAATTGATGCAAAGATATTCGGGATAGAGAATTTAAAGAGTATCAATAAAAATGTTTGTTAAAAATGAGGTAAGAAAATCCTTAAATCATTACAATTTTAAACTTAAGTGGAGCCAATATAGTATTTTGCTAACATTAAATGGTTGTTTGTGTCGAGTGTAGATTGTAAGTATTTCATATGTATCCTTTGTAGTTCTTCTTCTTCTATTTTTGTGATGCATCAATCACAAGCTTTCATACTTCATGTGTGTATGTATACTTTGTAGTTGTCCTTAATGCTCCAAGAACCTAGGAATGGGGGCTAATCAAAGTTGGGCTACAAGACCCTTTTGACACCTCCCATATGACCCAAGCACTTTAAGAAAGAGGCTTAACTCTTCAAGATGATGAACTCTCAAAAGGGCAAGGTGCAAGCTCTTAGTCTCTTTGCTATATGCTTTGCATTTACTCTCTTAGAAAGTTTAGGTGTAAGTAAAAAGGTAGGTGGAGGGCTCTTTATATAGCCCAAAGGATAAAGGATTCAACACATTCTCATGAATGTGGGATAAAGGTAAAACATGATTAGGAATGGATAAGGTTGCTTTATTAAAGGTAACCTTACTTTAGAAGGGTTTAATACATGTTTAGCAAGTCATGGGAGTTGGGGGGTATTTTAATTAATCAAAGGTGATTAATTAATAGGTAGGTGTAAGCTTATAGAAGCCAATTAGAGGAATATTAGTGTGATTTAGGCTATTAGAAGGGGATTAAATCAATTAAATATTGATTTATTGGTTAAATGGAAGGGAAAGCTAATTAATTAATAATAATTAATTAGTCTAGGTAGAAGGGGTGATTTATTAACGGAAGGTCGTTAATTAGGGTATTTGTTGGATAGGCAACTTAATTAATTAGCTTAGTGTAATTAATTAATGATGATATGAGGGAAAATGAGTGCCTTTGACGATATGTCGTTGATTTGCGAGAAAGGGGATAATTAGCACAATTTAAGTATTTAAATTGCTTGGGCATAATTATAGGTGTCTACATTTGCCCCTCTTTGGGGTGGCATAAGTGATGCCACTTCAAAGATAGTAGACAAAAGAGATTTTGAAGAGATGGAAGAAAAATTAGTAGGAGGGAGAGATGCCCCCTCGAGTGTCGATGGGGTGATAGAAGAACTCGATCGACGATCGAAAAAGGTGAGAAGTAGGCAGAAGAATGGGGACGAGGCAGGATGCCCCGAGGAGAGGGAGAATTAGGGGTGAAAGGGAAGTGGTGTAGAAGAAATATGGATGAGGGGAGAGAAGAGCTTAACCTCTAGCCGCTTATTTGTTTGGAACAAATTGGATGTCATCATATAGCCATAGGAACTACATCATCGGTCCTTATGAAAAATATAAGCATACGACAAAGGTAGAATGACATGAAAAGCCATACTATGAACAATTGTCCATTGCTGAAAATACCAACTCCACGCAACATACAATAATGCAATGCAATACGAGAAGGAAACAAGCTCATATAACAGGGAAAACAAGTACGAACGCACATATCTAACCCAACAACGGTCAAGACAGTTGTACAAATGTTTTGTTATCAGTGCTGAAGAGATCCACAAGTTCGTGATTGACGACAAGGGTTAAAAATGATGCCCCAAGCAAGGATACATGCAAGGGGAAATGAAAATGGACACGGGGTCCATGAAAAGCATTTGTGCGCAACGAAACAGCACCAGGCAACCAAAAGTGCCCCAGAGTACAGACGAAGCAAGCAGCTAGCTTTTGTGAATGGTTGTGAATCCAGTGATCCGCGAGTCGTATTAATCGGGGAAGATGTGAGACAAACCAACAGGATATGGAGAAAATACCATGCGCAAGACACAAGTTTCAGCCGTAAGAAGCAAGTTACCATTTTGTAGGGTGTTTTACTTTTTAGGAATTTTTTGAAAAATTTTGCCTTGTTTTTAGATTTTTTTGATATATATATATATATTGTTTTTGTTGTTTTCTCGAAACAATGTTCTATTGTTTTTGTGTTTTTCTCGAAACAATGTTCTATTGTTTTTTTGTGTTTTTCAAAACAATGTTCTATTGTTTTTGTGTTTGGTGAAACAATTTTCTATTGTTTTTATGTTTTCTCAAACAATTTTCTATTGTTTTTGTGTTTGGTGAAACAATTTTCTATTGTTTTTGTGTTTTCTCGAAACAATGTTCTATTGTTTTTGTGTTTTCTGAAACAATTTTCTATTGTTTTTGTGTTTTCTGAAACAATTTTCTATTGTTTTTGTGTTTTGTGAAACAATTTTCTATTGTTTTTGTGTTTGGTGAAACAATTTTCTATTGTTTTTGTGTTTTCTCAAAACAATTTTCTATTGTTTTTGTTTTTGTGTTTTGTGAAACAATTGTTTTTGTGTTTTGTGAAACAATTTTCTATTGTTTTTGTGTTTTGTGAAACAATTTTCTATTGTTTTTGTGTTTTCAACAGTTTTCCAAAGCTATGTGCAGGTAACCAAGAAAGCATGGATGCCCCCAGCGTTAGGTGGGGAATATACAAGGGCAGAAGCCACGCGCTTATGAACAAGAAGGTGAATTCGTTGAGTTGCCCCCAGCGTAAGATGGGAAATAACGAAAGACCACGTCCCTTACAGACGAATAGAAGAAGGGAAAGCCGGATCAAGGCTGGACTAGATGGTGTGCACAAGGAAACTCGAAGGTAGAACCAGGTCCAGGACAAAGACAACTACCCTTCTGATACAGAATGCTTGTGAACAACGAATCCTCCCGAGGCACCGGAAACCGGTTTTCACCCAAGGACTTGTCCAAAGTGCCACAATTGCGTGGTTTTCACTAGTGGACGACCTGTTTTCTCTTTTTTTTTTTTTTTTTTATATATTTTTTATTTTATTTTTATGACTTTCTTGTGCCATGTTTAGGCATAAAACCTCTTAAGATGCATGGAATTCATGGGCTCCCGGAGCTCATCACCATTGGGGTGAGCCAACTTGTATGCCCCTGTGCCATACTTGGCAACTATGACATAGGGTCCTAACCAGTGTGGTTCGAACTTCCCTTTCTTTTCTCGCTCTGCTCTGGTGTTGAACTGGTTCTCCTTCATAACTAAATCACCCACCTCAAACTGGCGAGGGATGATTCTCTTGTTGTAGTTGCGGGAGATTCTGTGTTGATATACTTTCAGGTGATTAAGAGCGCGAATGCGCCTCTCATCCAGGAGCTCTAACTCAGCCAATCTTGCCACTCGGTAATCTTCATCCTTATTCAAATAGTCCCGAAGAGAAATTCGCAGGGATGGGATTTCAATCTCTAAAGGGATGATAGATTCTGTCCCGAACACGAGGGAATATGGCGTCGCACCCGTAGGAGTGCGAATTGATGTTCGGTAGGCCCAGAGGGCTGGGTGGATTTGTAGGTGCCAGTTTCGACCAGTTTTGCTAACCATCTTCTCCATTATCCTTACCAAAGTCTTGTTTGTTGCCTCAGCTTGTCCATTACCCTGAGGGTAATATGGCGTGGACCATTTCAATCTGATTTGGAACCGTTGGCAAAGACCTTTCACAGTTTTGTTCTTAAATGACTTCCCATTATCTGTGACAATGGCTGCAGGGATACCATATCGGCAAATAATGTGATTCATGATGAATTTAGAAATCTGTGCTCCTGTGACATAGGTTAAAGGGACAGCCTCCACCCATTTTGTGAAGTATTCTGTAGCTGTGATGATATGTGTATGACCATCAGATGAGGTAGGAGTAAGCTTCCCTATTAGATCAAGTCCCCACTTGGAGAATGGCCACGGGGTAGTGATTGGTTGCAATGGTTGCGATGGAGCATGGATGAAATTTCCATACTTTTGGCATAGCACACATTTTCTAACATAATTACAACAATCAGTTTCCATGGTGGGCCAATAGTAACCTACTCTTAACAGTTTCTTAGCCAAGACCATTCCGTTTGTATGTGCTCCGCATACTCCTTCGTGTACTTCTTTAATTGCCTGGATTGACTCCGGCACATCCAGACAACGTAACAGATTCCCATCGTAGCCACGACGATAAAGTGTACCTCCTAACAGGGTGTAACGGGCTATCTGGCGAATTAGGCTCTGCTTTTCAGAGCGGGAGATTTCGGGAGGGAATGTACTGTCCTTAAGATAGGTGAAAATGGGTTCATACCATGGTGAATGGGGACCAACAACCTCACAAGCCAAGCAAGATTCTGGCATGTCATACGCGGGCTGGCGTAGATTTTCTACGAAGAATGGCATATCATTGTTCCCTGGCGGAATACGAAGCATAGATCCCACCGTTGCCATAGCATCTGCCGATCTATTCTGCGCTCTTGGGATTTGCTCAAAGGTAATGCGCACAAAATACTCCTTCAGAGTTTCCACCAACTTCTTATAAGGTATGAGCTTGTCATCCTTAACTTTATACTCATCATTAACCTGTTTGATGATTAGCTGTGAATCACCTACAACCTTCACATGTTGAATATTCCACTTGATGGCTAGCTTCATCCCTGCAATGAGTGCTTCATATTCCGCAATGTTGTTTGTGCAAGGGAAGGCCAGGCGGAAAGCCTGTGGTATAGGATCACCTGAAGGAGTAATAAGGACCACTCCTGCACCTGAACCATGAAACGTAAAAGATCCATCAAAATGTATCTGCCATACGATAGATTCTTCAATGTAGAGCAAAGATGCATCTGGCAGATCCAGACTCAAAGGTTCTATGCTTTGCAAAGGTGCTTCCGCTAGCTGGTCAGCAAGTACTTGTCCTTTAATTGATTTTTGATGGACAAATTCTATATCAAACTCACTGAGTAGAATGATCCAATTAGCCATTCTACCTGTGAGGGCAGGTTTGGACAACAAATACTTGAGTGGGTCGACCTTGGATATGAGCTTGGTCTTAGTATTTAGCAGGTAATGGCGAAGTTTCTGAAAGGTAAAAACAACAGCCAAGCAAGCCTTCTCAATCTGAGGATAATTACATTCATAGGCGATGAGGGTGCGACTCAGATAGTACACTGCTTTCTCTTTATGGCTAAGGTCATATTGGGCGAGCAGTGCACCAATAGCATATTGCGTAGCGGAAATATAGAGCAAAAGTGGTTCTCCCGGAGTGGGAGGCATGAGGACAGGTGGATTAGCCAGGTACTGTTTAAGCAAAGCAAAGGCTTGTTGTTGCTCAGGTCCCCAAATGAAAGTGATGTCCTTCTTAAGCAAATGAGTGAATGAGTGACATTTATCTGCAAGCTGGGAGATAAAGCGGCGAATGGCTTGAATTTTCCCTTGCAAGCTACGCAGTTGCTTGATATTCTCAGGTGGAGGCATTTCTGTGATGGCAGATACTTTAGCAGGGTCTACCTCAATACCTCGTCTTGACACAATGAAGCCTAATAGTTTCCCAGATAGCACACCAAAGACACACTTCTTTGGATTTAGCCTGACTTTGTATTCACGTAGGCGTTCAAAGATACGCCGCAAAATGATAGGATGTTCCTCTCTTGTTTTGGACTTTCCCAGGATGTCGTCTACATAGTCTTCCATGATGTCATGAATCATATCGTGAAATATTACTGTCATGGCCCGCTGATAAGTTGCTCCCGCATTCTTAAGGCCGAATGGCATCACCTGATAACAGAAGGTGCCCCAAGGAGTTGTGAAAGCTGTTTTGTGTTGGTCTTCCTCAGCGATCTTAATTTGATTATAACCCGAAAAGCCATCCATAAGTGATAGCATTTCATACCCTGCGGTTGAGTCAACAATCATGTCAATGTTGGGCAACGGAAAGTCATCTTTAGGGCAAGCTTTATTGATGTCCCTAAAATCTGTGCAAATTCGGATACCAATAGGTTTCTTCTGGACAGGAACAATGTTCGATATCCATTCAGAATAATCAATTGGCCTGATGAATCCTGCTGCAAGCAACCTTTCCAACTCTTCTTTAACTAACAAGGCCACTCTTGGGTGCATCTTTCGAAGCTTCTGTTTGATAGGCTTAGCGTCTGCGTGCACAACCAAGTTATGCACGACCAAAGTTGGATCTAAGCCGGGCATGTCTTTGTAAGACCATGCGAACACATCAATAAACTCTCGCAGTAGCATAGTGAACGTCTTTTGTTCTCTGGCTGAGAGTGATGCTCCCAATTTTACTATCTTGGGATCTTCTTCAGTACCAATATTGACATCAATGGTTTCTTCAACTAACAATTTTGATAAATCCTCCATACGCGTGGGATCGGGAGGTAGGTTGAGATCTTCATCCAAGGATGTCTCTACGAGATTTTCATCCTTGGCGTGGTCACTTTGTTTGTCCTTTGATTTTCTTATTTGTTTGTCAGCCAATGCCTCAAAGAGGTTTTCACTGTGTGACTTGGACTTTGATTTTTGCCGAGGCTTTTCTTTAGAACTCTTGCCCTCGCTTTTCTTTAAATTTTGCTGACCACGAAGTTCAGCCTCCTCGCCGAAGTAGGCGCAGGTGTCTAAGTCGATAAAGAAACCCTTCTTGTGATCTCCAATGGGAATTGTATCCCTTATGCCCATGAACTCTGCAATAGCCTCGTCATTCTCGAATAAATCTAGTGGCACGTGACGTTGTTGGTCCCATTCAACAAGGGAGGGGTATACAAGGTCAAGGGTTGGTTCATTGGGGGTGATGGTTAGGACAGCATTATTCATGAAAAGGTTCGTGGAGGCCAGATCCTCATATTGGCTACAACAGGAATCCGTATCGCTGTCTAGATAATCGGAGCTATCCTCATGCTCAGAACAAGTCGCATCTTGATCGTTGGGGTGTGCTCCATAAGGGCGAATCCCAATGCCATATCTTTCTGTTTTGAAATGTGGAAGAGGGACTGGTTCTCTTTGTCCTTGTTCATTCCTCCCACATCCTAGGCCTTTGTAGCCCATGGAGTACATCATTCTGCTAGATTTTTCATATTCTGGGGTTTGATAACAAGATGGCTGAGTGTCCTCAGGGACCCAAGTAGTAGGTGGATCAAGTAATTTTTCCTCAGCTAACAAGCCTCCAGGTAGGAACGACCCAATAGTATGTTCCTCTCTAGGTCTCCTGAAGCAGTAGTTGGGTCGACCTCTAGTCTTGGGCGACAAGGAGAGGTCTGAAACCAAGAGCGCTTGTTGTACATTATACTCCCCACAGCCATATTCCAGAATTTTCATCTCCCATGAATTAAATGGAGATGTTGAAGTAGATGCCCCATGAGTGCAAGAACGAAGAGAATTTGAATCTACTCGAGATTCCATGGCCTCAGAATGAAGAGGGACAGCTATATCTGTGGAGGGACATGCATATGTACCCTTTCGTGCAAAGCTATTAAGAGCTCTACAATGAGCAAAGGGCTCTGAGTCTCCTGGTATTGTTATTGTATGTCCCTCATGCTTCAGCTTGATGCATTGATGAAATGTTGATGGCACTGCTTGCATGGCATGGATCCATGGTCGGCCTAGAAGCATATTATATGGAAGTTCCAAGTCTAAGACGTGAAACTTTGTCTGATGGCAAGTGGGGCCCACCTCCATTGGCAGCGTAATGGTGCCTGCTGACTCTCTTTCCGCGTTGTCGTATGCGGTGATAGTGATGATATGGGACTCAAGATCTACCTCTGTATGTCCCAATTGTTTGACCAACTTAAGCGTGCAAATATTCAATCCTGATCCATTGTCCACAAGCACCCGTTTGATTTTCCTGCGGGTGACAACTACCTCAATGTATAAGGGAAGATTATGTGTAGGATTCTCAGTAGGGACCTCCCTATGGTTGAAAGTGAGATGCTCACTGGGTGCAATATTTGCCACCGCGGCTTGAAGGTATGCAGGATCAACTTCTAAAGGCACTCCCGACCCCTGAAGAGTTTGATACAAAATTTCCTTATGCACATTGGATATCTTGAGAAGATCTAAGATCGAGATCTTAGCAGGTGTCTTCTCAAGTTGTTCTAAAAGGTTATATTTACCAGTTTGCGGGGTCAACAGAGAGGGTTCTGGAATCACGAGGCGGGCACGCCTTGTTACCGCAGCGCAGTCCTTTCCCTTGATCCGGATGGTATTGACACGGTCAGTAGGGGAGCGAATACATCCGATAAGTGAATCGTAATGATTGTTATCTCTCTTGGTATACAAGTAATTCGTGGCTTTATAGGTTTGGGATGACTCTCCCCGATCCGGTTTTTCCTTTTCCGACTTATCATGCTTGGGGAATGGTTCCTTATAAATCCCCATTTTCTTGTTAGGTGTTTGCATGTGGCTAGGGTTATCCACCTCTATCTCCCCGTTGTCAATGAGGTCTTGAATATAGTGGCGAAGTCGCAAACATTTGTCTGTTTTATGACCTTTAACGCGATGCATTTCGCAGTATTCATGCTCCTTATACCATGAAGGTTTAGGAGCGTTGTCATCGAACGGTTGTGTTGTAGGATAGGTCATCATGTGGGCCGCATCCAACTGTTTTAGTATGACAGACAACGGCTCATTGAGGGAGGTGAATGTTCTTCGCTTTGGTGGTGGTTGAATTGGGCCCTTGGTCAGTTTAAAAGGTTGACTGGTTTGGACCGTTTGAACACGTTTGGAATCAGTGATTCCGTCTCCCACCACGTTTTTGTTTTTGTTAAAGATCTTTGGCTTTTCAGCGGGTTTGACACTTTGGTTGTCTTTAGATTGGGTTTTGAGGGTGCCTTTGGCAATGAGAGCCTTTTCTATTTGAATCCCTTTCTCGATAACCTCCTCAAAGGTGCGGACACAATGCATTTGGAGGTGGAAAGCTATATCTGGGTTGAGATTAGGGACGAAAATACTGACTAGCTGCTTCTCAGGGAAAGCGCAAGGGAAGCGACTAGCTATCCCTCTCCATCGTTGGAGGAAGCTGGCGAAGGTCTCATTTGGGCGTTGTTTTGTGCTGCACAAGTCTGCCATGGTGACGTCACTCTCTATGTTATATGAGAAATGACGCACGAATCTTTCCGCCAATTCTGGCCAGGTGAAAATTGATCCTCGTGGCAAGCGCGTAAACCATTCTAATGCTTGACCTCCGAGACTCTTAGGAAAAAGTCTGATGAGGTAATTATCACTATAAGACACCTCTTGACATGCCATGTAGAAATCTTTAACATGATCCCTTGGGTCTCCCTTTCCTTTGTATTTGTCGAACTTTGGCATATCAAATTTCTTTGGAAAGGGTTGAAGGGTCATTGTCTTGTCAAAAGGATAGGGGCATAGTTCTTCGTATTGGTATTTCCTAATACTCCCTATATTGCTTTCTTGTATGCTCGCAAGCGTTGCTTTCATAGATTGTACTTCTTGTGCGAGCAATTGTTCTTTAGTGGGAGAAACGGGGATGTGTACATGATGATACCCTGTGTCTTCTTCTCCTTGGTTTTCTCGATGGAGTTCGTGGATCCTAAACTTAGGCTTTGACTTTTGAACATTCTTGTTTGTGTCTTTCTGTACTTGGAAAGTAAGCAAAGCTAGTTGTCGGCTTAAGTTACTGAGTTGTTGTTGGATTGTGACTTGGTTTGTGTCTTCTTCTTCTAAAGGTTCCTCCTCTTCGTATTGTGGAGGTTCTTCCCCTGTCTCATGTTCTATCTTGTTTCTTCGTGGCACTTTGATGAGGGGTATTCTATGCCCTACCACTTTATCATTTTCTACATAAGAAGTGGAAGCATGTCCGCCTGTTAAAATATCTTCCATATTGATAAGGGGGTGTTCCTCCTTAGTAGTGTCATTTGTTTGTAGTATTGGTTCCTTCTCAATGGGCAATTTGGCCCCTAATTCCATGACCCGTGCCAAAACTCTATCTTTGTTTCTAAGGAGAAACTCATCTAGTAGAGTGGGGTCAAAATCAAAGTTTGCGTGTGGTGATTCTAATTCATTTCCACTATGATCGACCATCTCTTCTGTTTCCTTTTCTGCAGAAAATAGTGGTCCTAGATCGTGTCCGATAAATGGGTTTGACCCTTGTCTGTTAGAGGTTTCCCAAGCTTGCGCCTGTTGTTCCTCATATGTTTGTTTCTTTAACCCTAGACGCGTCTTAGGAGCCATGTTTTCGTGATAAGTTTCACTAAGGTAAGTTGTAGATTTGTTCAAAATTCAATGACTACCCCTAAGTGAAACACAAGATGTACGTGTTAAGAGTAAATTAACAGTGTGAGAATACCAATGTGATAGAATGATAAAGTCACCAATGAAACAATCGTTTGGTATCAAAACTTAATCAAATGAAGTACCTCCTAGATTACGTTTTAAAGTAATTTACGACGCCAGATGATTAACAAGATGTCTCCACTTATGCCAAGTTCAAAGGAATGAACAAAACGTAAGTAAATACATGAAGTTAAATGCGATCTCCCAATCAAGATATACGATGAGCAAGCTCAAGTCTGATTAAGACCTATATCTCAAAAAGTGTCAATTACGATTTGCGAATGACACAACAATATCACCAAGATATGTTAACCCACTTTGCAAGAAAGTGGAGTATTGATATCGAGGTGTTATTGATATAACACGCACAAATGGTAGTTCCTAACACCTTTTGAAATCGAGGTAATAATAAAACTGAACAAAAAAAGCTCAAAGTATAGCTAGGAATAG
Source organism: Taxus chinensis (assembly GCA_019776745.2). Classification (NCBI taxonomy): domain Eukaryota; kingdom Viridiplantae; phylum Streptophyta; class Pinopsida; order Cupressales; family Taxaceae; genus Taxus; species Taxus chinensis. Next base: position 895,834,435 of record CM034146.1, read on the forward strand.
TTAAGAATGTGTGCAGCGTAACCGTACAATATAGGTATTTATGTCGAGTTTACAAGAAACAAGACGTAAATATCGAAATTGTAATGATACGAGACAAACAAACTAACTCCTCTATGGAAGTCCGCAGTGATGAACCACGCCTAACTACAATGACGATCTTGACGTGGGTATCAAGATCACAATGGCTACCAAATGACGTGAAAACGCCTCCACTCACTTTAGACGTTTAACTAACCCAGCCGCAAACATGGATGGGTGTAAACGGACATAAAAGTGAGAGAAACAGTCGAATGGCAACACAAAGGTAATCACACCTCTTTTGATCAACAAAGTGTCAAAAGAATATGAAGGAAATAAATCAAGAAAAAATGACAAAAAATGCTAGTCTTACTTCGGCAGAGTTTCGCCTCGCCCTAAGGCAAGTAAAAACTAGGCGAAAGTAATACGTCACACGTTTCTCAAAAAGAAGGTTCACAACTCAACACTGTTTTAAAGTGGTCAAAGTGGGCTCCTGGCCAAAGTATATTCTCCTAGGTGGTTCTCTCGCCCTAGGTGTTACAAAGTTGCCACGAGCGAGCGCGATTTACCCAAAAAGTCGCACTGACTAGTTTGGGAGTATCTCGGCTTTACTTTACCCCCTTCAAGAACAGTAGGCAACTAGTGCGTCTACGTGTACTATCACTGGGGTCGCCACAACGGACAACCTGTAACTCTATCTCACAAAGGAATCACTAGTCAAGTAGGTAGTGCGGAGCACTTCCCGTTTCGTCCACAAGGTTCCCTCTTGCGTGGACTACTTTGGGGTTCCTGGAACCACCCCCATTGTTGTAGCTTAAGGCGTTATGCCAAAGGGGTTATGTTCCAGTTGAGCGGAGAGGGACGTACCCTTTTCCGAAACCTGCAATACAGTGTTTTGAATATGTTGTTCTTTTTATCTTGTTTAATTAGGTGTGGTTTGCTTGAACACCTTTTGGCAACCTGTATAACAACTGTATTAGTAGTTTTTGATTTCGTTTTGATTCCTCCTTTCTTTGACAAGCGTTTTTAGGTCCTGCACTCAAGCGTTAGTAGTTCTCCAAGAAAATCACATTATTTAAAAGAGGATTAAAAGTTGCTTTTGATTCTCAAGATCATCCAAGGATGCAAGAGAAGAGCATACACAACAAATAATCCAACTAAAAAGTAAATAAAATCTTTTCAATCAATGAACCATACAAAATTTTTGATAAATGTTCATTCCCTTAAACCAAAAGTGAAAGATGAAGTTTCCAATTTACCAAATGTTATAAAATGAAGACTAAAGTTGCTTTTGATTCTCAAGATCACCCTAAGGTGCAAGAGAAGAGCATACACAAACTTTAGCCCAACTATATAGAAATGGAAAACTTCAAATCAAAGGACCGTTGAAAAATGCTTTGTAAAAGGTTCATTCCCTTAAGCAAAATGAATAATTAAATTTCCAAGTTTAATCCCAATGTTAAAAAGATATAGATCAAAGTTGTTTTTGATTCTCAAGATCACCAAAAGGTGCAAGAGAAGAGCATACACACGCTTTGATCTAAATCGAGTAAGCATGGAAATACAACATTCATCAAAACATTAGACATGTTAGAAAATGACCAGTTTTAAAATAACAGAAAAACCTGTAACTTCTGTAAGTTGTAAATCCCAAATTTATGTTTTCATTGCATAGTTAACTTCAATACCTTTCCAACGCAAAAAAAATGGAGTCATTTCGAGGTCGGGAGCAAAAGTTATGGCCTTCGGAAGATGGGTTACGCATATGCTCTTATGCTCATGGGTATGCACTTGACATGCACTTAAAAAATGTCAAAAAAAAAACGTCCCTTAATATGCAAAATGGGCAAATTTTTCCAACCAAGATTCAATTTTGACAACAACCCATCACATTAATATATGAATAGAAGACTCAACGCTATCAAACATTAACATACATGCTCAAGAATTTAAGATTTTCAAGAAATTGACAAAACTAGCATGTAGAATGATGAAAAAGTAAGCTCTAAAAATGAAAACATGATGAAATCTTGAAATTTTCTCACCAACATTAAATTTTGACAGCAACCCACCACATTAATATGTAAATATAAGACTCAGCACTATCAAACACTAACCTACATGCTCAAGAATTGAAAATTTTCAAGAAATTGACAAAACTAGCATGTAAAATGTTGAAAAAGTAAGCTTAAAAAATGAAAACATGATGAAATCTTGAAATTTTCTCACCAAGATTAAATTTTGACAGCAACCCACCACATTAATATGTAAATAGAAGACTCAGCACTATCAAACACTAACCTACATGCTCAAGAATTTAAAATCTTCAAGAAATTGACAAAACTAGCATGTAGAATGTTGAAAAAGTAAGCTCTAAAAATGAAAACATGGAGAAATCTTGAAATTTTCCCCTCAATTCCAAATTTGACAGCACTTCACCTCCTTCATACCTACAAGGAAGACCCAACACATGCAAACTCAACAAAACATGTTAAAAAAAACAAGTTAGATCAACATGTGTAAAAGAGGGTTAGTAACCAAAAATAAAACTTAACTACAAAAACTTGAAATTAAGTGCAAAGGACAATGGAGTAAGTCCCACCGGGCGTGCCAAATGTGTGCATGTATACTTTGCTTAATGCTAAATCAAATGAAGCAAGAACTACCACCTAAAATAGTTCTACAATTTAGCTAAAACAAAGCATAAACACCATCATGATAAGAATTAAACAAGGGTTAGATGCTAGCATTCATCAATACAAACTTTGAAACTAACAATGCTAAATATCTAAACTCCTCTATTCTCTAACAACAAATAAATGAATGGACCTAAGTAAGCTCCATGGCTATCAAAATAGTTGTCCTTAATGCTCCAAGAACCTAGGAATGGGGGCTAATCAAAGTTGGGCTACAAGACCCTTTTGACACCTCCCATATGACCCAAGCACTTTAAGAAAGAGGCTTAACTCTTCAAGATGATGAACTCTCAAAAGGGCAAGGTGCAAGCTCTTAGTCTCTTTGCTATATGCTTTGCATTTACTCTCTTAGAAAGTTTAGGTGTAAGTAAAAAGGTAGGTGGAGGGCTCTTTATATAGCCCAAAGGATAAAGGATTCAACACATTCTCATGAATGTGGGATAAAGGTAAAACATGATTAGGAATGGATAAGGTTGCTTTATTAAAGGTAACCTTACTTTAGAAGGGTTTAATACATGTTTAGCAAGTCATGGGAGTTGGGGGGTATTTTAATTAATCAAAGGTGATTAATTAATAGGTAGGTGTAAGCTTATAGAAGCCAATTAGAGGAATATTAGTACGATTTAGGCTATTAGAAGGGGATTAAATCAATTAAATATTGATTTATTGGTTAAATGGAAGGGAAAGCTAATTAATTAATAATAATTAATTAGTCTAGGTAGAAGGGGTGATTTATTAACGGAAGGTCGTTAATTAGGGTATTTGTTGGATAGGCAACTTAATTAATTAGCTTAGTGTAATTAATTAATGATGATATGAGGGAAAATGAGTGCCTTTGACGATATGTCGTTGATTTGCGAGAAAGGGGATAATTAGCACAATTTAAGTATTTAAATTGCTTGGGCATAATTATAGGTGTCAATTGATTTATTGACCTACTACACTATGTCGACTATATGTAGGATGAGTAGGTATAGATTCACAAGTTCATCTAGGGCCTGAAATTGGATTTGGGTGGTATGGTGCACATTCACTATCCATAGACATTAGCAAAGGCCATGGAGAAGGCCTATACTAAAGAGGAGACATGAGGGAATATGCACCAAGCTAGAGACAGAGTTTAGAGCTGTAGCTAGCAGATGCATGATGGTAGATCGAGTGGGTAATTTCCTCCTCCACTTGGTGGATAAAGATCATGACATGCTTCTTTCAGACCAACATAGTAGCCCCCTCAACAACAGTAGTAGTAGACCTATCCACCTTATAGACCTCCTCAGAGGTTTGATGCACAAAGAGGATGGAGTATGGGGCCTCCTCCTTTAGGTCCCATCAGGACACAAGGTGCACCGAGACCTCAGCAGTTGAGATATCGTAAGTAGAGACCTCAGCAGTCCGTAGTCAAATTCGTCAGGATCCACAACTGATACCTCTAGAGTACCAGATGGATTTTTATCCCATTGGAGAGGACCAGGTAGTTATTATGGTTTTGGTTTTACTGGATAGCATTGGAGAGATTGCCCACAGAACCCTAGCAACAAGGGTAAGATGTAGATCTCAGAGCCTACTATTGGAGATATGGCATGGAGCCATTGGATCTACGCAGCGGTCGAGAACCACTAGGCTGGGCACCAGAGTACCATGATAGAGACGACAGGTAGTATTGGTGATATTTCCACCTCTATATTATTTTATTCTGGCTCTTTTGATGATTTTATTGCACCATCTTTAGTAGAGCATTGTAGGTTGGTTGCAATTAGGCAGGGTCATAGTTGGGACAATTGAGATGGCCTCTAGAGCCAAAAATTTTATAGACTCCTTATTTAAGGCATGTGTAGTGGATTTGGGACCCTTCACCACTACCTAGGATCTTTGAATCCTTCCTTTGGGTTCATATGGTGTTATCTTGGGCATGGAATAGTCTATTACCATAATACCATTGCTTGTAAAGATGATCTAGGAGTCAGAGTTAGTGATAGCATGGGTTAGGAGTCCCATTTCCATTCACACCATCTCCGCTATGCAGCTTAAGTGGTGTGTGTGACGGGGTTGTCAGATGTATGTTGTTACAGTTAGTGACAGGATGGACGATGAGTCTATTGGACCATCCCTTGATGGTCATCCCATTTTGAGAGATTTTTCTAAAAAAAAATTAGGGGAGCTATGGGGAATACCTCCCCCACGTGAGATAGATTTCCACATAGATCTAGTTTCGGGTGCAGAACCTATCTCACGAGTAACTTATCTGATGACTAGTCTTGAGCTATGTGAACTCAAGTTGAAACTTGAGGGCCTTCTGGAGAAGGACCTAATCCATCCTAGTGTATCCCCTTGGGGTGCATCAGTGATCTTCATGAAGAATAAGGATGGATCTCTACAGGTTTGTATTGATTACCATTAGCTGAACAAAGTAACGATCAAGAATTGTTACCCCCTTCCATGTATTGACGATTTATTTGATCAGATGAAGGGGGCTGCCATTTTATCCAAGATAGATCTTAAGTCAGGGTATCATCAACTCAGGATTATGGAGGAAGATATGAAAAGAAAACATGTGTTGTTCAGAAATCATAACACAATCAGGTATTTTGAGAACCCTATCAATTTTATCCTATAACTTAAAACAAGTAAACCAAGGTTGAGGAGCTTGTAAACGGTTTTGTCGAAGGAGAGGGTCTAAAAACCCCAATAGTTTTTAAACTAAAACCACACATCACATTCTCTTGAGTACCATCTTGAATAAGAATGAGCAACCAAGTTCTTTATCATAGAGATGCTCATCTTTATGTTGAAGTCGTTGCTAACAAGACAAGAGGTGCTAGTGGAAATTTTTCAGTTAAACATTTCCATGAGGAATGTCAATCTTTCATAGCCATCATTAGAGGCATATACATTAGCGATGCCAAAAGAGTGCCCGTCAATGTCAATGATGAGTCAAAGAGCATTATGTGATTGATCTTCAACCGAAATAACAATTAAGGATGTAAATCTCATAGATACTAAAATATTGTGCACTAACTCGGCCATCTTCATGAGAGGTATGAAAATGTGTGAAGTCTGATGCAATACATTTCAAGTAAGTATGGAGCAAGATACCTACAATATTAACTTTTTATAAACAAACAAAATCCAAATTTCCAGTACGCTAACAAGCATAGAGCACAAAAAGGAATTTTTTGAGGTGTTGATATGAGATCTATTACATTCCATGATATAATATTTATGTAGGAAACTCATCCATGTGAAGTTCCAACTTTACCTGGAGGTCTTGATATTCCTATAGAATGTAGAGCAACAAAATTATCAATTAATAATGGGCACTAGATTTGACTCAATAAAATCATTGATGAAGATGGCGGAGCCTCTTACGCACCTCATTGGCTTGCTTGGATGAATCGTGACCATTGTGACATGGACATATGAGAACATCAATGGGGGTCAAGAAGTTTTTGTTGAGGTCCCAGCCTTGAAAATAATCATTTGTATAGAGTATTCTTGAGAAACTTGGCTCCATGGGGGAGAACAATATTGTCTATGTTCAAAGTAGGGGGATTGTGATATAGGAATGAGAGGATTTTTTCTATCTTACGTTTTTTGGATGGTATTTTTCATTAGAAACAAAGTTAGCCTTTTTGGATATTTAATCCCAGATGGAGGACTTTTTTTGGCCACAATGATCCAACCATCAAATTTTATTTTCATCACTTCCTTTTCCTAGAGTTGAAGGCTTGAGGTCCAGCGTCCAGTTACGGTGAGCCATGAAGGGACGATCATTAATTCTAGGGTCAGGGGCATATCATGGATTTGAAACAATCGTTGTTAAACATATTGATAGGGTGACTTTTTGAGCAAAATCATTCATAATTGACCTAGGTATCAATGTCCAATGTGACTTCGAGAAGAATAAAAGTGGTACCACTGATTCATGGTAAATAACCTACCCAATAGAATTGACTATCTCTATAATGAAATAACATAGAGTAAGAGGATAGCTCAGGCTTAGCCTAGACATGGGTCTTTGAGGGAATACATTATCGGTAACTTTGCAATCCAAATTAGGGGAAAGTACTAAGAGAGTATCTCGTAAGAACAAGACCATGATTTAGCCAACATTGCTTGGGACTAGATGATAGTTCCTTAAGGAGAAAAAGGAAACATCCTTTGTTAAAGTTTCTAATGAGACATGGATCCCATTAGGATCCCAGTGGTGTTTGATCTAGGTCTAAAGTGAAATTGTAAGAGGGAATACAACCAACACAGTAAGCAATAAGCCAATCATTGTCATACCACTTAATGAATGGTTCAAAAGAAGGACAACATTAATCAAAACATGGGACAGGTTAGAGGACAAGGTTTCTCTTGGGCCAGCATTATTAAAGGATATGAAGTAGTAGGCTACTTTGTTTGATCAGATAGAGATTGAAGAAGGTTCAGAACTAGGCTAAGGGAATTATGCGGACCAACATATTGACAGATCAATATTTTGAGGTAGGAAGAAAGGTGTTTCTCCATGTCAAACCACATAAGGAGCCCTATCCATTATGGAAAGAGGTTCTAAGCTTTCTCCTAGGTATTGCGGGTCCTCCTTTGAGATCTTGGAGCACATCGGTCCCTTGGCCTATCATCTAGCATTGCCACCTAGCTTGTCTCACATCCATGAATGTGTTTCATGTTTCTGTGCTTAGGAGATATATTTTTTATCCTTCTCATGTTCTAGATTGGATCGCATTACAGGTGTAGGATCAGGGACTAGGTGATAGTGTAGCCCATTCAAATTATAGAGAGGAGGACCCTGGGCCTTTGCGGTAGAGAGATTGACCAGGTTCAGGTCCAGTGGGATAGATATGATGAGACTGCGGCTACATGGGAGGATGTTACTTTGGTATGAGTGTAGTTTCTTGACACATGTTATAGATTTGAATTCCTAGGAGGAATTCGAGTCTAAGGGGAGATTTATGTAGTGCCCACTTCCCTTCGACACCTTTTTTTATTATTGATTTTGATATTGTCGACTACACTTATGGATATATTATAGCTTTTTGATTTAGCATGATACTAGATGTTAGAGATATTGGACTGTTGTTGATTTCGATTCATATATGATGCATGTGGATTATTAGAGACATTTTATATTGATGTTGATATGTTGTGGACATGGTTATTTATATATATTTCTGACATGCGATATACTTTTGTCACCATTGAGTAGACTTTGATAATTGAATTAATGTTGTGATCATTTTGACATGGATGAAATGTTGGATAGAAATGTTGCTAGAAATTTGTAAATGATATCGTAATTGCCTAGATGATATTATTCGTATATAGATGATTTTAGATTTATATTGCATATTTTGGCATGGATGTTTTAATGCGGCCACGAGGCCGAAGGAGGTATTTCTATTTTGCCAGTGTATATTATATTCACAACAACATTGGGGGGATTGGAGACCAACCACATTGGAATTCTAGATGAATTCAACTAGGGTCACCATGGCAACATGTAATTGTGTGTGTGTTAGAATTATTTGGTTAGGGGAAAATTGTGACCAAGGGGTCATGTGTTGTCTTTTATTTTAGTTCCCTTTTATTAATGTTAGTATGTGTTTCTTTTAGTGATGTAATTTACTTGTTTTAATTATTTAGAATTTTTGATGTATGTTTTCCCCTTTATCTTAGTGGGTCTAAGTGTCTTATTAAAGTTAATTAAATCTTGTCCTAAACTAATTAAAGATGTGACCAAAATAAGTTCATTTATTAGACTTGATTTTCTCTTGGATTTTGTGTTGTGTGTTGAATGCTTGAGATCTTGAGTGTTGTACACTCTACCCTTCATGGGAAACTCGAATTTGGCCTTAAGGCCAATTTTGAAGCTTGTGGGACAAGTTAAACTTGTCCCACACCTCTTAAATTGTCTATACCAACCCTACCTATGGGTTGGGGGTCAAAATTAGACCCCATTAGGTGTTTTGGGAAGATAAAAAGGTGAAATGTTTATTGCACTTTCTTTCAAGTAATTAATTTTGTCCTTAGGGGGTGTGGGCTTAGTTTGTGTGTGTAAGTATCTTGTCATTCCTCTCACCCACCAATTTATGGTGCATTGGGGTTGAGGTTTGACTTCTTAGGTGGAGTTGAGGATGAGTGATGTGGCATCCTACATGGAGCCACCTCATCCTCCTCTCTCCCTTTTCTATTTATTGAATCTCTTTTGCTTGTTTGGGGGTTACTTCATTATTTTGTGCTCTTGTATTTTGGAGAGTTAGAGGATTTTTGGGAGTGCTTGTGGATTGTTGGAGCTTGTGGATGCTTTCTTGGTTTTGAGGAGCTTGGAGACTTCACTCTTGGAACAAGCTCTACTATGGAAAGGTAGGAGCTTTACCTTGCTTATGTTATGCTTTATTTTGTGTTTATGTGTTTGTGTTGAGTATTTTTTTTCTTTGGAATGCTTGTTGGGTGTGGGTAGATTGCCTAAGTTTGGAGTAGGAGGAGACTATGGGGAGATTTCATGTAGGGAGGCATAAGAGTTTACCTTTTTGTTTGGAGGGAGTTTGGGTTGGGTGCCCCACCTTATACAAGGAATGCTTGCATTTCTTTCTTGTTTCTTTTATGAGGGAGGCATAAGAGATTGAGGGAGGCATAAGAGTATGTGGAGGTATAAGGGGTACTTGAGGGAGGCATAAGAGTATGTAGGGGATTTGAGATATGCATTGGAGGCTTTAAGGTGGGCACCCATTCCCATTGGGAGGCATAAGTGGCCTCCCCATAGGTCTTTCTCCTTTGGCTTTCTTTAAGCCTTGTTTTTTGTTGTTTTGTTGTTCTTCTTTCTTGTGTTGTTGTTGTGTTTGAATGTGGTTGAAATGGTTGTGAAATATTTGTTTGTGTTGTGGAAGCTTGTTGTTGCCATGTGTTGGAATCATCTCCCATTGTAATGTGGTTGGGGCTCGGGGCCAATGAAGAGGATGGTTTCTCCTCTTCATTGGATATCTTGGTTGGGTGGAGAGTGTTTCCTCTCCCCCCATTTTGTTGTGAATCAAAAAAATCTTGGAGGAGCCTATCTTGTTGGAGTTGTGGAGCTTGGAGTTTTGTTGGAGACCTTGTGAAACTTCCCTTTGAGAAGAACCTTTTTTTTCCCACTTAAAGTGGAGGAAGATTGTAATTATTTGTATTAAAAGAAATTTTGAAATACATTCTTGTATTATTTCCCATTTGAGTGGAGTTCATTGTAATGAATTCTTAAAGAAAGGAATTTCATTCTTATTATGAAATTTGTATTAATAAGGAAAAGAAAGAATCAAAATGGATATATTGTGTAAAATTTTTATTTGGAAGTTGCATTGTGAAAAAGAAAGTTTACTTTCATTCAATGAAGTTAGTTGTAATGTTGTAAATGAGAAAGAAGGAAATATAGAAGTTGTAAGAAGTTGAACTTGTATGCATAGTAAACTTGAATGGAAAATAAAGTTATTGTAGTATTTTGAATCTATAATTTGTAGTGAAATGAAAGAGACAACAAATTTGAAGTATTTTCTATTGGAAATATTGATTTTTGTAGTAAGAAAATAACAATGTAGAAGTAGATATAAATTTAATTTTAACTCTTGAATTGAAAGAAATTTAGTTGAACAAATGGAATAGATATTGTAGTAAGTATTGTTACCTTATTGGATTGGAAAATGCTTAAATGAGTAATTTTAACTAAGAAATGAACAAATGGAATGAAATCTCAAAACTTGGAAACTCTATATGTTCAAAATTAAGCTCAGAATGTATTTTAGCACCTTTTAGTAACTTTTAGTTTTTGTGAAAATCTCAGGTTTAAAGGTTCTGTTTTTTAGAAACAGGACCGCCACCCTGTGCAGAGCGATGGTCCCGTAACCACCACTCAGGCTAAGGCGGTGGTCTCAAAACTGCCGCTCAGTAGGGTGGCGGTCCATGGTTTGTCACCCAGGTAGGGCGGGGTCCCAGGACCGCTGGTCTACTCTGGGCGGCAGTTCTGTCACTTACGACAGAACTCTCAGATCCGCGCCTGTGTGAAAACTTTAACTGGTTTATACTAATTTATAAGTTGTAAAATTTAACTAATAACTACCAGCATGCAAACAATGAGTAATCCCATGGATTTGAGCAATAAAACATACAAATGGTGGATTAAAAAACATTCTTTTCATTTATAACAATGGGGGTAGGGTTTGCCCCAAATTTGAAAACCCAAATACAAATAGTGTTGAAATAAAACCAGATTGGTAGAGGAAGGAGAACCCTCCCAATCCTTGAATGAAATAGATTACATTAATAAAACTACAACTAAACTAATCTAAACTAGATCTCCTTGTAGAATCCTCCATAGTTCTTCCTCCTTGCTCCCATGGCTTCCTCTTCTCCAACCTGCAATTTTTAACAAAACAAATAGACCAAATGAGGAGAAAAGAATAAAGGAAAGGTTTTAATAAAAACTCATAAGGAAATTTAGGGCTAGTGGGAACCCTAGGATCTAGTGGTTGAAATTGATTTGATCTAAGGGTGGAGGTTTCACCCTACTTTTGTTAGGTGGAAATGAATTTTATAAATGTTGCCTTAAAAAATCCTTAAGGGTATGTGTAATTGGGGAAGTGGGGCCATTTAATTATTGCCTTAGAGTGCTAAACCTTTATTATTTCTTACAAGCTTTAGTTATTAATCCTAAGTTTTAAGATAATGAATTTAATTAATTAATCATAAGGTTAACCTAATTAGGAATAACATTAACTAAGGATAAGAAATAATTTAATTAAGTAAATTAATCTATTTGGTGAACCTTCCTAATGAAAAATATTTGATTATGGACCTTAGAGTTGACCTTTAATTTGAGACCTTAGATGTTAAACTTTTAATCTAGACCTAGTTCCTTCCTATCGATAAAGTTGAGTTTAGTGGTGTTAGTTAGTTATTGTACCCTAGGGGATTAACATCCTTGTAACCTATTTTATCCTCTTACCTTTCCTTATAACAAAAAAAAATTAGTCGCAATTTTCAGGTTAAGTGTTAGGTGTTAGCGTGTTCCTAGAACATCGTTTTTGACATGGGCGTTACATTTGGTATCAGAGCCATGGGTTCAAAGCTTGGACCCTTGGGCACACCTAGAAAACATGAGACATGAACTTTTAACCTAGTGCAAAATTGTTCTTTTAAATCTAGAAAACCACACTAGTCTGATATTTGTATAATTTTAGAAAACTTAGAAAACTGAAACAAAACCAAAATAATGAACTAACTCTCACCTTGGTCTGTGCAGGAGGCATGGACCAGATGAGGGGTATTTTCACATAGACCTAGGTATACCACCGCCAGATCAGGCTGTAGCAGCCATTCTTCCTCAGATTTTACAGATGCTTCAGGACGTCAATGCCACTATACAGAGGGTCCCTAGGAGGATGACCTGCTAGATAATGATATGGAGCCATCAGTTGAGGCTAGGGAATCTCCTCGATACAGCAAGGAGCATGGGGCAGAGAACTTCCACGTGGAGTCGGCCAGGGTAGAGTCACCACAGAGAGGGCATGGAGACAAGATTTCAGGACATAGGGACAGATCTCAGAGCCCTAGACAGAGGGAGGAGCATGTAGAGAGACCTAGGGCTCATCAGTCATCAGCTGCAGACCATATCAGGGAGATCCTGAAGCTACGGCCATCTCACTATTCTAGAGATACAGGAGGTTTTCAGGCAGAGGCCTGGTTGGTGAGCTTGAGCGGATGCTTCAAGCTCTGCCCTTGTACTAGCAACATGAAAGCTCATGTTGTGATCCATCTTCTGAGGGATGGAGTAGGAGTCTGGTGGAGGACCGAGGAGTAGAAGCTCCATGTTGACTCAGAGACAGTTACCTGGGAGCTATTTTTGAGGAGTGTTTCAGGAGTAGGTATTTTCCCAGGAGGTTTATTCAGTAGTGGATAGATGAGTTTCATGACCTCCGCCTAGGCATCTATGACCGTAGCCGAGTATGAGAGTCAATTTCTGGATCTACTCCAGTATGTCGACTATATGCAGGATGAGCAGGTACAGATTCACAGGTTCATCCGGGGCCTGAATTTGGATTTGGGTGGTGTGGTGCATTCACTACCCACAGACATTAGCAGAGGCCATGGAGAAGGCCTATATTGCAGAGGAGACATGGGGGAAGACATAGCAGGCTAGAGACAGAGTTCAGAAGCCGTATCCAGTAGATGCAGGATAGTAGATCGAGGGGGTCAGTTCCTCCTCCTCATGGCAGATAGAGTTTGGGATAGTCTTCCTTCAGGCCACCTCAGTAGCAGCAGCAGTAGCAGCAGACCCGCCCACCTTACAGACCTCCTCAAGAGATTTGATGCACAGAGGGGGCAGGAGTATGGGGCCTCCTCCTAGGGGTCCCATCAGGACACAGGGTGTACAGAGAGCTCAGTCAGTAGGAGCTCATCAGCAGAGACCTCAACAGTCCATAGCTGGGTCGTCAGGATCCACAGCATAGACCTCTAGAGTACCAGTTGGAGCTGCATCCCACTAGAGAGGACCAGGTAGCTGTTATGGTTGTGGTGTTATTGGACATCATTGGAGAGAGTGCCCATAGAACCCTAGCAACAAGGGTAAGACGCAGATCTCAGAGCCTACTATTGGAGATATGGCACGGAGTCATCGGATCTACGTAGTGGTCGAGAACCACCAAGGCTGAGCACCAGAGTACCATGATAGAGATGACAGGTAGTATTGGTGGTATTTCTGCCTCTATATTGTTTGATTCTAGTTCTTCTGATTCTTTTATTGCACCATCCTTAGTAGAGTGTTGTAGGCTGGTGGCAGTTAGGCAGGGTCGTAGTTGGGATGTTGAGATGGCTTCTGGAGCCAAAATTTCTGTAGACTCCTTAGTTAAGGAGTGTGTAGTGGATTTGGGACCCTTCACCACTACTTTGGATCTTTGAATCCTTCCATTGGGTTCCTATGGTGTCATCTTGGGCATGGACTGGTTGTCTACACACATAGAGCTAGAGTGGACTGTTACCATAAGACTATTGCTTGTACAGATGATCTAGGAGTGGAGTCAGTGATAGCAGGGGTTAGGAGGCCCATTTCTATTCACACCATCTCCGCTATGCAGCTTAAGCGGTGTGTGTGATGAGGTTGTCAGATGTATGTTGTTACGGTTAGTGACAGATCTGAGGATGAGTCTAGTGGACCATCCCTTGATGACCATCCCATCTTGAGAGAGTTTGCTGATGTTTTTCTAGGGGAGCTACCAGGGTTACCTCCCCCACGTGAGATAGATTTTCACATAGATCTGGTTCCGGGTGCAGAGCCTATCTCACGAGAACCTTATCGGATGACTACCCTGAGCTATGTGAGCTCAAGTTGCAGCTTGAGGGCCTTCTAGAGAAAGGCCTAATCCATCCTAGTGTATCCCCTTGGGGTGCACCGGTGATCTTTGTGAAGAAGAAGGATGGATCTCTGCGGTTGTGTATTGATTACCACCAGCTGAACAAAGTAACGATCAAGAATCGTTACCCCCTTCCATGCATTGATGATTTATTTGATCAGATGAAGGGGCCACAGTTTTCTCCAAGATAGATCTTAAGTCAGGGTATCATCAGCTGAGGATTACAGAGGCAGATATTCATAAGACCGCCTTCCGTATGAGATATGGCCACTACGAGTTCACAGTGGTACCTTTTGGTCTGACGAATGCCCCCACAGTGTTCATGAGCTTGATGAATGGGGTATTCAGGAATTTTCTAGATCACTTCATGCTCATCTTCCTTGATGACATTTTGATTTACTCACGTACACTGTGAGGAGCATGAGGAGCACCTTCACCAGGTTCTTCAGTGTCTTCGTGAGCAACATCTTTATGGGAACCTGGAGAAGTGTGTGTTCTTTCAGACAGAGGTGCAGTATTTGGGCCACATCATTTCTGGGGAAGGTATCACAGTTGATCCTTCCAAGATTTGAGCTATTATGGATTGGCCAGCACCCACCAGTGTGACTGAGGTGCACAGCTTCATGGGTTTGGAAGGATATTACAGGAGATTTGTTCAGGACTTTTCTTGGATTACGCACCCCATCACTTCCCTTCAGTGGAAAGGGAAGAAGTTTTTTGGTCAGATAGATGTGAGCAGGCCTTTAGGACACTGAAGGAATGCCTCACGATAGCACCTATTCTAGTAGTGCCAGATCCTCAGGGTGAGTTCTACATTTACACAGATGCTTCTTTGGCAGGACTTGGAGGTGTGTTGATGCAGGAGGGCAGAGTAGTTACTTTTGAGTCTCACAAACTCAAGGATTATGAGCTCAATTATCCAACTCATGATCTTGAGCTTGCAGTAGTTGTGCATGCCTTAGTGTGGTGGAGACATTTCCTTCTTGGCCAGAGATTTACACTCAGGACTGATCACTTGAGTCTTCACCACCTCTTCATGTAGCCCAATCTCAACGCTCGTCAGTGGCGTTGGATGGAGTTTCTTTGTGAGTATGATATGGAGATAGAGCATGTGAAGGGGAAGGAGAATGTGGTTGCAGATGCTTTGAGCAGACAGAGACATGTGGCTATGGCTACTTCAGTAGTTACAGATTTGTGGAGCAGGATTTTGCAGCAGCTTCCTCATGACAACTTCTACCTTGCAGCCAGAGTAGAGATTGAGTCTCAGAGGCCCCTTGAGGGGAGATTTGATGGATTTTCATTAGAGGTAGATGGTCTTCTCAGACACAGAGGTCAGATATATGTTCCTAGAGATGGAGACTTGAGACAGGACATTTTGACAGAGGCTCATCGTGCACCTTATTCAGCCCATCCCGGGGTGAAGAAGATGCATGCCACTTTGAGATAGTTGTACCATTGGAGAGGACTTCAGAGAGACGTGGCTCAGTTTGTGTCATGTTGTTTAGAGTGTCAGAGGGTGAAGGCCGAGCATCAACATCCAGCTGGCCTTCTCTTTCCTCATGCTATACCAGAGTGGAAATGGGACACCATTTCCATGGACTTCATTGTTGGGTTACCGACGTCGAGATACCACCATGACGCCATCATGGTCATGGTGGATAAATTGATGAAAGTGGCTCATTTTTCTCTGGTGAAGACCACCTACACAGCTAGTGCAGTGGCATGGGTATATCTTGATGAGATTTTCAGATTACACGGGATTCCATGGAAGATCATTTGCGACCGTGATCCTTTGTACACTTCCCATTTCTGGACCACCTTGCAGCATGCTCTCGGGATGAGGATCAATTTCAGCATGACATATCACCCTGAGACAGATGGACAGACTAAGTGGGTGAATCAGATCCTGGAGGACATGCTTAGGATGTATGTTATGGATCACCAGTCGAGATGGGAGGAGTATCTATACTTGGTGGAGTTTTCCTACAATAATAGTTTCCAGAGTTTGATAGGCATGGATCCTTTTCAGGCATTATATGGTAGAGAGTGCAGGACACCTCTTAGTTGGGACAGGTTAGAGGATAGGGTTTCTCTTGGGCCAGCCTTATTGCAGGACATGGAGCAGCAGGTTGTTTTGATCAGACAGAGATTGCAGGAGGTGCAGGACAGGCAGAAGAAGTATGCGGACCAGCATAGGACAGATCATAGTTATGAGGTGGGCACGAAGGTGTTTCTTCGTGTCAGACCACATAAGAGCCCTATCTGTTATGGAAAAGGTTCTAAGCTTGCTCCTAGGTTTGTGGGTCCCTTTGAGATCTTGGAGTGCATCAGTCCCTTGGCCTATCATCTAGCATTGCCACCTAGCTTGTCTCACGTCCATGATGTGTTTCATGTTTATGTGCTTAGGAGATATATTTCTGATCCTTCTCACGTGCTAGATTGGACCACATTGTAGGTGCAGGATCAAGGGCAGGTGATGGTGGAGCCCATCTGCATTATAGAGCGCAGGACCCTGGGCCTTCGAGGTAGAGAGATTGACCAGGTTCAGGTCCAGTGGGACAGGTATGATGAGACTGCAGCTACATGGGAGGATGCTACATTGCTACGAGTGTAGTTCCCACACCTGTTCCAGTGACTTCCAGGAGGAATTCGAGTCTAAGGGGAGGGGGATGTAGTGCCCACTTCCCTTTGACACCTTTTTGCTTTGATTTTGATACTGTCGACTACACTTATGGACATTGTTGTAGCTTTTTTATTTAGCATGATACTAGATGTTAGAGATACTGGACTGTTGTTGATTTTGATTCATATATGATGCATGTGGATTATTAGAGACATTTTATATTGATGTTGATATGTTGTGGACATGGTTATTTATATATATATTTCTGACATGCGATATACTTTCGTCACCATGAGTAGGCTTTGATAATTGAATTAATGTTGTGATCATTTTGACATGGATGAAATGTTGGATAGAAATGTTGCTAGAAATTTGTAAATGATATCGTAATTGCCTAGATGATATTAATTCGTATATAGATGATTTTAGATTTATATTGCATATTTTGGCATAGATGTTTTAATGCGGCCATGAGGCCGAAGGAGGTATTTTTGTGTTTTACAGGTAAATTTATTCACAACAAACATCGGGGGGATTGGAGACCAACCACATTGGAATTCTAGATGAATTCAACTAGGGTCACCATGGCAACATGTAATTGTGTGTGTGTTAGAATTATTTGGTTAGGGGAAAATTGTGACCAAGGGGTCATGTGTTGTCTTTTGTTTTAGTTTCCCTTTTATTAATGTTAGTATGTGTTTCTTTTGAGTGATGTAATTTACTTGTTTTAATTATTTAGATTTTGATGTATGTTTTCCCCTTTATCTTAGTGGGTCTAAGTGTCTTATTAAAGTTAATAAATCTTGTCCTAAACTAATTAAAGATGTGACCAAAAGAAGTTCATTTATTAGACTTGATTTTCTCTTGGATTTTGTGTTGTGTGTTGAATGCTTGAGATCTTGAGTGTTGTACACTCTACCCTTCATGGGAAACTCGAATTTGGCCTTAAGGGCCAATTTTGAAGGCTTGTGGGACAAGTTAAACTTGTCCCACACCTCTTAAATTGCTATACCAACCCTACCTATGGGTTGGGGGGTCAAAATTAGACCCCATTAGGTGTTTTGGGAAGATAAAAAGGTGAAATGTTTATTGCACTTTCTTTCAAGTAATTAATTTTGTCCTTAGGGGGTGTGGGCTTAGTTTGTGTGTGTAAGTAACTTGTCATTCCTCTCACCCACCAATTTATGGTGCATTGGGGTTGAGGTTTGACTTCTTAGGTGGAGTTGAGGATGAGTGATGTGGCATCCTACATGGAGCCACCTCATCCTCCTCTCTCCCTTTTCTATTTATTGAAGTTCTTTTGCTTGTTTGGGGGTTACTTCATTATTTTGTGCTCTTGCATATTTTGGAGAGTTAGAGGATTTTTGGGAGTGCTTGTGGATTTTTGGAGCTTGTGGATGCTTTCTTGGTTTTGAGGAGCTTGGATTTACTCTTGGAACAAGCTCTACTATGGAAAGGTAGGAGCTTTACCTTGCTTATGTTATGCTTTATTTTGTGTTTATGTGCTTGTGTTGAGTATTGTTTTCTTTGGAATGCTTGTTGGGTGTGGGTAGATTGCCTAAGTTTGGAGTAGGAGGAGACTATGGGGAGATTTCATGTAGGGAGGCATAAGAGTTTACTTTTTGTTTGGAGGGAGTTTGGGTTGGGTGCCCCACCTTGTACAAGGAATGCTTGCATTTCTTTCTTGTTTCTTTTATGAGGGAGGCATAAGAGATTGAGGGAGGCATAAGAGTATGTGGGAGGTATAAGGGGTACTTGAGGGAGGCATAAGAGTATGTAGGGGATTTGAGATATGCATTGGAGGCTTTAAGGTGGGCACCCATTCCCATTGGGAGGCATAAGTGGCCTCCCCATAGGTCTTGCTCCTTTGGCTTTCATTTTAAGCCTTGTTTTTGTTGTTTTGTTGTTCTTCTTTCTTGTGTTGTTGTTGATTTGAATGTGGTTGAAATGGTTGTGAAATATTTGTTTGTGTTGTGGAAGCTTGTTGTTTGCCATGTGTTGGAATTATCTCCCATTGTAATGTGGTTGGGGCTCGGGGGCCAATGGAGAGGATGGCTTCTCCTCTTCATTGGATATCTTGGTTGGGTGGAGAGTGTTGCCTCTCCCCCCATTTTGTTGTGAATCAAACAAATCTTGGAGGAGCTATCTTGTTGGAGTTGTGAAGCTTGGAGTTTTGTTGGAGACCTTGTGAAACTTCCTTTGTGTTTATTCCCACTTAGAGTGGAGGAACTTGTAATTATTGTATTTTCTTTTTACATTCTTGTATTATTTCCCACCTTGAGTGGAAGACTTTGTAATAATTTATTATTATTTGAAAAGTTCATGGAGATTGTAAAAAAGAAGATTTGCATTCCAATATGTATTTGTATAAGAGAAGAATCAAAATGAATCCCTTTAAATATTGTGTAAAAGTTTAGTTGGAAGTTGCATTGTGAAAAAGAAAGTTTACTTTCATTGTGAAGTTGTTTATTGTAAATGAGAAAGAAGGAAATATAGAAGTTGTAAGAAGTTGAACTTGTATGCATAGTAAACTTGAATGGAAAATAAAGTTATTATAGTTATTTTGAATCTATAATTTGTAGTGAAATGAAAGAGACAACAAATTTGAAGTATTTGCTATTTGGAAATGTTGATTTTTATGTATAGAAAATAACAATGTAGAAGTAGATATAGATTTCTTTTTCTCTTGAATTGAAAGAAAATTTAGTTGAACAAATGGAATAGACCTTGTAAGTAGATGTATTTATTGGATTGGAAAATGCTTTAAAATGAGTAATTTAACTAAGAATGATCAAATAGGAATGAAATCTCAAAACTGGAAACTCTAGATGTACAAAATTAAGCTCAGAATGTATTTTAGCACCTTTTAGTAACTTTTAGTTTTTGAGAAAATCTCATGGATTTTAGGTTTTGTTTTTCAGAAACAGGACCACCGCCCTGTGCAGAGTGGTGGTCCCGTAACCACCACTCAGGCTAAGGCAGGGTCTCAAAACTGTCGCGGTTAGTAGGGTGGCGGTTCATGGTTTGTCACCCAGGCAAGGGCGGCGGTCCTAGGACCACCAGTCTGCTCTGGGTGGTGGTTCTGTCACTTACAACAGAACTCCTCGCGGATCCGCGCCTGTGTAAAATTTTTTAACTAGTGGTTTATACTAATTTATAAGATGTAAAATTTAACTAATAACTACCAGCAAGAAAACAATGAGTAATCCCATGGATTTGAACAATAAAACCATACAAATGGTGGATTAAAAACATTCTTTTCATTTATAACAATGGGGGTAGGGTTTGCCCCAAATTTGAAAACCCAAATACAAAAGCTTGAAATAAAACCAGATTGGTAGAGGAAATCCCTCCCAATCCTTGAATGAAATAGATTACAACAATAAAACTACAACTAAACTAATCTAAACTTGATCTCCTTGTAGATCCTCCATAGTTTCTTCCTCCTTTGCTCCCATGGCTTCCTCCTCTCCAACCTGCAATTTTTATCAAAAGAAAATAGACCAAATGAGGGAAATGAACAAAGGAAAGACTTTAATAAAAATTCATAAAGGATTTTTAGGGCTAGTTTGGAACCCTAGGATCTAGTGGCCAAGATTGATTTGATCTAAGGGTGGAGGTTTCACCCTACTTTTGTTAGGTGAGAATGTTTTTATAAATGTTGTTTTAAAAATCTTATAGTATGTGTAATTGGGGAATGGGGCCATTTAATTGCCTTAGAGTGTTAAGCCTTTGGTTAGTTCTTAGCAAGCCTTAGGAGTCAATGAGAAAGGCCTCTAAGTTAATAGGATAATGAATTTAATTAAATTAACATAAGGTTAACCTTTTAGGATTGAACATTAACTAAAGAGAAGAAAACACCTTACTATGTAAATTAATCTATGGTACCTTCCTAATGAATAATATACTATGGACCTTAGAGATAAGTTGAGATTATGTTAACCTTTAATCTAGACCTTGGTTCTTTAATCGAGAAGTTGAGTTAGTGGTGTTAGTTAGTTGTTGTACCCTAGGGGATTAACATCCTTGTAACCTATTTTATCCTCTTACCTTTAACTTACCAAAAAAAATTAGTCACAATTTTTGGGTTAAGTGTTAGGTGGTAGCTAGTTCTTAGAACATCGTTTTGATGGGTGTTACACTATATCTCTCATTACAAGTGTCGACTATGATTATAAAGAGGATTTTTTAATTATTATTAATAATTTAGTTGAACCAATATAGGATGCATAGCGTGTTATAATTTTTTTTTTATTTTCATTGTTCATGAATTAAATTTCTTGCTTGTAATTTCTAATTTTTCTATAGCTTTATATAATTAAATATAAAAAGGAGTAATAGAAGTAGTTGGAATAGTGAATTATTTATGTAATTTTCCTATTTTTATAAAAAAATATAAATAAATTAACTTTCATAACCTTTTTAATTTTATAAAATATCTTCAAAATTCCATCACACTTGAAAGGATATTTTATTTTTATCTTCAGGATTTGGTAGCCACATTTAGTCAACACCCCTACCTACCCTAGCCCTTGTCTAGTCATTAAGAGGACAATTTAGATTGTCTTTTAAGTAACAATGCCTACCAAACATATCTAGATACATTATTACACATTTAGAATTAGAAAAGACAAATCTTATCTCTCACGTGTAGTGCCCACTTTCCTTCGACACTTATTACTGTTGATTTTGATATTGTTGACTATACTTATGGATATTTTGTATTATTTTGACTTAGCATGATGTTAGATGTTAGAGATATTGAGACTATTGTTGGATTTCAATTCATAGTATGATGTGTGTGGATTATTAGAGACATTTTATATTGATGATGATATGTTGTTGACATAGTTATATATTTCTGACATGTGATATTTTCGTCATATTGAGTAGACCTTAACAATTGAACTAATCTTGTGATCCTATTGATATTGATGAAATGTAGAATCGAGATGTTGTTAGAAATTGTAAATGATAACGTTACTTGCCTAGATGATGATTTGATTCATATGTAGATGATTGTGGATTTATATTGTATATTTTATCTTGGATTTTTTGATGTGGCCACGAGGCCGAAGGAGGTATTATGTGTTTTGCAGGTAAACATTATCACAACAAACAACGGGAAGATTGGAGACCAACCACATTGGAATGCTAGATGAATTCAACAATGGTCACCATGGCAACATGTAATTTTATTGTGTGTGTGTTTGAATTATTTTAGGGGGTTCCCATGGGGGGATTACCTCCAATTGTGACTAAGGGGTTTGTGTGTTGTTCTTTTATTTAGTTTCCTTTATTTAATTTTAGTATGTAATTTTATAGTGATGTAATTTGCTTGTGTTACTTATTTAAATTGTGTCTTAATTTAGTTAATTAATCATGTTCTAAACTAATTAGGGATGGGACAAAATAATTCATTTATTAGATTTGATGGCTCTTTGGGTTATGTGTTGTAAGTTGAGTGCTTGTGATCTTGAGTGTTGTACACTCTACCCCTTCATGGAAATTCGGATTTGGCCTTAAGGGCCAATTTTGGAGGCTTGTGGGACAAGTTAAACTTGTCCCACACCTCTTAAATTGACTATACCAACCCTACCTATAGATTGGGGGGTCAAAAATAGACCCCATTATGTGTTTTGTAAGTCAAAAAGTGACATTTATTGCACTTTTCTTACATGGGTTTTAAAGTTTTTCCTTAGGGGGTGTGGGCTTGGATTGTGTGTTGTAAGTAATTTGTCATTCCTCTCACCCACCAATTTATTGTGCATTGGGGTTGAGGTTTGACTTGTGAGGTGGAGTTGAGGATGAGTGATGTGGCATCCTACATGGAGCCACCTCACCTTCCTCTCTCCCTTTTCTATTTATTCAAGTTCTTTTTCTTGTTTGGGGTTACTTCATTCTTTTGTGCTCTTGCATTTTTAGAGTTAGAGGATTGTGGAGTGCTTGTGGATCTTATTGGAGCTTGTTGGTGATTGTTTTGGGCTTGAAGAAGCTTGGTGTGTGACTCTTGGATCAAGCTCTACCATGGAAAGGTAGGAGCTATACCCTTGTTTATTGTTTTCTTTTATTTATGTATATGTGTGTGTTATTTTGTGTTTTTGGTATGCTTGTTGGGTGCTTGGGTAGATTTCCTAAGTGTTGTGTAGGAGGGGACTATGGGGAGCTTACATGTAGGGAGGCATAAGAGTTTATTTCATGTTTTGGAGGGAGTTTGGGTTGGGTGCCCCACCTTGGACAAGAAATGCTTGCATTTCTTACTTGGTTGTTTTTATGAGGGAGACATAAAAGATTGTAAGGAGGCATAAGAGAATGTGGGAGGCATAAGAGGATCTTGAGGGAGGCATAAGATTTGTGTAGGGTTTTTGAGATGTTTATTGGAGGGCTTTTAAGGTGGGCACCTATTTCCCATTGGGAGGCATAAGTGACCTCCCCATAGATATCTTGCTCCTTTGGGTTTTACATTTTGAAGCCTTGTATATTTTGTTTTTTCCTTCTTGTGATTGTAGTTTGTTGTTGATTTGTGTTTTTGGTGTGGTTGTGAAATACTTGTTTTGTGATGTGGAAGCTTGTTTTGTTGCCATGAGTTGGATCCATCTTTCATTGCAATGTGGTTGGGGCTCAGGGGCCAATGAGGAGGATAGCTTCTTCTCCTCATTGGATTATTGGTTGGGTGGAGAGTGTTGCCTCTCCCCCCTTTTTTGTTGTGGATCAAATGAAGCATGGTGGAGCTCTCTTGTTGGTGATGTGAAACTTGGAGCATTGTTGGTGTCCTTAAGAAATCCTTCCTTGTGATAAAACCTTCTTGTTATTCCCACTTAGGGTGGAAGACTTGTAATATTGTATTTTTTTAGTGTTTCATTCTTGTAATTTCCTACTTTGAAGTGGAAGATATTGTATTAAGTTGTAAAATTTCCTTTCTAATTAAATTGTAGTATGTAAATGTTAAAATGCATTGTATGTTGGAAAATGGGAAAGAAAGATTTGTTGTATTGTAAAGAAGTTCTTGTTTAAATAGAAATGAGCTATTATCAAGGAAAAGAAATTTATTTCATTGTTGAAGTTGATTTATAAATCCCAAAGAAGAAATATGTTGTAAGAGGCTAATAAGTGTATTGGAAAATTGAATTGATAATTTTCTTGTAGTTAATTGAAAAATAAGTTGTAGTGGAAATGGAAAGAGGAAACAAATTTGAAGTATGTTGTAATGTTGAAATGTTGCATTTTGTATAAGAAAAAAGAAATATTAAAGTAGATTTAGTTCATTTCTACTTTTGGACTTGAAAGAAAATTTGTTGAACAAAATGAAAATGATCTTGTAGTTTTTGTTGTTACTATTGAAATAGGAAATGTTTTAAATTGAGTAAATTTTACTATGGAATGAATAGATGAATTTAAATCTTGCAAATGGAAACTTTAGGTACATAAAATTAAGTTCAGAATGACCTTTAAAACACCCTAGTGAATTTTGTTTTTTGAAAAATCTTGAAAGTTTGATGGTTCTGTTTCTAAGGAACAGGACTGCCACCCTGTGCAAAGTGGTGGTCTCGTAACCGCCGCTCAAGCAAGGTGGTGGTCTCAAAACTACCGCTCAGGCAAGGTGGTGGTTCGTGAATCGTCACCCAGGTAGGGGTGGCAGTCCCAGGATTGTCGGCCTGCTTTGGGCGGTGGTCTATGTCATGGAAAAAAAACACAAATCCGCGCCTGTGCAAAATTTTAACTTGGTCAAAACAAAAATTTATAAGCTTGTAAAAATTACAAGGAAACCTCCAACAAACAAATAATGGCTAAATCTAATTGTTTAAAGAAAATAAATCTTCAAATGGTAAATTCAAAGTACTCAATCTTGTATATATTAATGGAGGTAGGGTTTTCCCCAAAAAAAGAACTCAAAATACAAATAACTTTGGAATAACTCCAGATTTGGAGTGGAAACCCCTTCAATCTTGGAAGGAAAAATTTACAAGTGATAAATCTACAACCTAGACTAAACTAAGCTTGATTTTGTAGAATTCCTCCATAGTTCTTCCTTCCTTGCTCCCATGGCTTCCATTTCTCCAACCTGCAAATTAAACAAAAACAAAGTGACCAAATGAGGAGAATAGGGTAGGAAAATGATTTAATAAGAATGTATAAGGATATTTTAGGGTTAGTTTTGAACCCTAGGATCTAGTGGCCACAATTGAATTGATCCAAGGGTTGAGGATCAACCCTACTTTTGTTTAGTAGGAATGAATTTTATAAATGTTTTAAATAAATTTAAAGGTATGTGTAGATGGGTGAATGGGGCCATTTAATTGCCTTGGTGTGCAAAGTCATTATTAGTTCCTAGTATGTTTTAGGAAATTAATGAAATGGACATTAAGCTCTATAGGATAATGAAACTAAAATAACTAAGTACATAAGGTTAACCATTTTGGGTTTGAATATTAATTAAAGAGGAGAAAACATTTAACCAAGTAGATTAAATTATGGCACCTTCCTAATTGATGTTAATTATTTGACCTTAAAGATAAATTAAGAATATTTAATCATTTAACCTAGACCTGGTCCATCCTTATAAAGTAAAGATTATTGGTGAAAATTAACTTAATGCACTTTAGGGGGTTGACACCCTTGTAACCTTTTAACTTATAAACAAAAAAAAATTCCGCAACTTTCGGGTTAAGTGTTTAAGGTTTTAATGTGTTCCTAGAACGTCATTTTTGTGGGCATTACACTTGGTATCAGAGCCATGGGTTCAAAGCTTGGACCCTTGGGCACACTAGAAAACATGAGACATGAACACTTAACCTAGCACAAAATTGTTTTCTTTAAAACCTAGAAAACCACACTATCTGATAATTATATAATATAGAAAACCTAGAAAACTGGAATAGAACCTAGAATGATGAACTAACTCTCACCTTGGTCTATGCAGGAGGCATGGACCAGACGAGGGGTTCTTGCACATAGATCTAGATTTACCACCGCCAGATCAGGCTGTAGTGGCCATTCTACCTCATATTTTACAGACGCTTCAGGACGTCAATGCCACTTTATGCGTGGAGGGTCCTTAGGAGGATGACTTGATAGACAGGATAGGGAGCCATCAGTGGAGGCTCATGCACCTCCTTCAACATAACAAGGAGCATAGGGCAGAGACCTCCCATGTGGAGTCGGCTAGGGAAGAGTCACCACATAGGGACATGGAGACATAGGATTTCAGGATATAGGGACATAGATTGCAGAGCCCTAGGCAGAGGGAGGAGCATGCAGAGAGACCTAGGGGTCATCAGTCATCAGCTACAGACCATATCAGGGAGATCCTGAAGCTATGACCATCTCACTATTCTAGAGATACAAGTGGTTTTCAAGCAGAGGCCTGGTTGGTGAGCTTGAGCGGATGCTTCAAGCTCTGCCCTTGTACTAGCAACATGAAAGCTCGTGTTGCGATCCATCTTCTAAGGGATGGAGCAGGAGTCTGGTGGAGGACCGAGGAGCAAAAGCTCCATGTTGACTCAAAGACAGTTACCTGGGAGCTATTTGAGGAGTGGTTCAGGAGCAGGTATTTACCCAGGAGGTTTATTCAAAGTGGATAGATGAGTTCCATGACCTCCGTCAGGCATCTATGACTGTAGCTAAGTATGAGAGTCGATTTCTGGACCTACTCCAGTATGTCGACTATATGCAGGATAAGCAGGTATGGATTCATAGGTTCATCAGGGGCCTGAATTTGGATTTGGGTGGTGTGGTATGTATTCACTACCCACAAACATTAACAGAGGTCGTGGAGAAGGCCTATATTGCAAAGGAGACATTGGGGAAGATGCAACAGGATAGGGATAGAGTTCGGAGCCACATCCAGCAGATGCAGGATAGCAAGGTCGAGGGAGTCAGCTCCTCCTCCTCGTGGTGGATAGGGTTCAGTACAGTCTTCATTCAGGCCACCACAGTAGCCACCTCAGTAGCAGCAACCTAGCCCACCTTACAGACCTCCTCAGAGATTTGATGCACAGAGGGGGCGGAGTATGGGGCCTCCTCCTAGGGTCCCATTAGGACACACAGGTGCACCAAGAGCTCAGTCAGTAGGATCTCATCAGTAGAGACCTTAGCAGTCCATAGCTAGGGTCATCAAGATCCATAGCACATACCTCTAGAGTACTGGTTGGAGCTGCATCTCACTGGAGAGGACCAAGTAGCTGTTATGGTTGTGGCGTTGTTGGACATCATTGGAGAGAGTGCCCATAGAACCCTAGTAACAAGGGTAAGGCATAGATTTTAGAGCCTACTGTTGGTGACATGGGACATAGCCATCGGATCTATGCAGCGGTCGAGAACCACTAGGCTGAGCACCAGAGTACCGTGATAGAGATGACATGTAGCATTGGTGGTATTCCTACCTCCATTCTGTTTGATTCTGGTTCTTCTGATTCTTTTATTGCACCATCCTTAGTAGAGCATTGTAGGCTGGTGGTAGTTAGGCAGGGTCTTAGTTGGGATGTTGAGATGGCTTCTGGAGCCAAAAATTTTGTAGACTCCTTAGTTAAGGAGTGTGTAGTGGATTTGAGACCCTTCACCACTACCTCGGATCTTTGTATCCTTCCTTTGGGTTCATATGGAGTCATCTTGGGCATGGACTGGTTGTCTGCACACAGAGCTAGAGTGGATTATTACCATAAGACTATTTCTTGTACAGATGATCTAGGAGTTGAGTCAGTGATAGTAGGAGTTAGGAGGCTCATTTCCATCTGCACCATCTCCGAGCTATGCAGCTTAAATGGTGTGTGCGATGAGGTTGTCAGATGTATGTTGTTACGGTTAGTGATAGATCTGAGGATGAGTCTAGTGGACCATCCCTTGATGACCATCACATCTTGAGAGATTTTTACTGATGTTTTTCTAGGGGAGCTACCGGGTTACCTCCCCCACATGAGATATATTTTCACATAGATCTGGTTCCGGGTGCAGAGCCTATCTCACGAGCACCTTATCGGATGACTACCCCTGAGCTCTGTGAGCTCAAGTTTAGCTTGAGGGCCTTTTGGAGAAAGGCCTAATCTATCCTAGTGTATCCCCTTGGGGTGATGATTTTTTTAAAGAATAAGGACAGATCTCTGTGGTTGTGTATTGATTACCACCAGCTGAACAAAGTAACGATCAAGAATCGTTACCCCCTTCCGCGCATTGATGATTTATTTGATAGATGAAGGGGGCCACAGTATTTTCCAAGATAGATCTTAAGTCATGGTATCATCAGTTGAGGATCACGGAGGCAGATATTCATAAGACCACCTTCTATACGAGATATGGCCACTACAAGTTCACAGTGGTACCTTTTGGTCTGACGAATGCCCCCGTAGTGTTCATGAGCTTGATGAATGGGGTATTCAGGAAATTTTTGGATCACTTCGTGCTCATCTTCCTTGATGACATTATGATTTACTCTCACTGTAACGTGTGAGGAGCACAGGAGCACCTTCGCTAGGTTCTTCAGTGTCTTCGTGAGAAAACCTCTTTACGGAACCTGGAGAAGTGTGTGTTCTTTCAGACATAGGTGCAGTATTTGGGCCACATCATTTCTGGGGAAGGTATCACAGTCGATCCTTCCAAGATTCGAGCTATTATGGATTGGCCAGCACCCACTAGTGTGACCGAGGTGCGCAGCTTCATGGGTTTGGCAGGATACTACAGGAGATTTGTTACAGGACTTTTCTCGGGTTACGCACCCCATCACTTCCCTTCAGTAGAAAGGGAAGAAGTTTGTATGGTTAGATAGATGTGATCAGGCCTTTAGGACACTGAAGGAATGCCTCACGACAGTGCCTATTCTTGTAGTACCAAACCCTCAGGGTGAGTTCTTTGTTTGTACAGATGCTTCTTTGGCAGGACTTGGAGGTGTGTTGATGCAGGAGGGAAGAGTAGTTGCATTTGAGTCTCGCAAACTCAAAGATTATGAGCTCAATTATCCAACTCATGATCTTGATCTTGCAGCAGTTGTGCATGCCTTGGTGCGGTGGAGACACTTCCTTCTTGGCCGGAGATTCACACTCAGGACTGATCACTTGAGTCTTTGCCACCTCTTCACGCAACCCAATCTCAACACTCATCAGCGGCGTTGGATGGAGTTACTTTGTGAGTATGATATGGAGATATAGCATGTGAAGGGGAAGGAGAATGTGGTTACAGACACCCTGAGTAGACAGACACATGTGGCTATGGCTACTTCAGTGGGTACAGATTTGCGGAGTAGGATTTTGTAGCAGCTTCCTCATGACAACTTCTACCTTGCAACCAGAGAAGAGATTGAGTCTCAGAGGCCCCTTGAGGGGAGATTTGATGGATTTTCATTAGAGGTAGATGGTCTTCTCAGACACAGAGGTTGGATATATGTTCCTAGAGATGGAGGCTTGAGACAGGACATTTTGACAGAGGCTCATCGTGCACCTTATTTAGCCCATCCCAGGGTGAAGAAGATGCACACCACTTTGAGGAGAGTTGTACCATTGGAAAGGACTTTAGAGAGACGTGGCTCAGTTTGTGTCATGTTGTTTAGAGTGTCAGAAGGGTGAAGGTCGAACATCAGCATCCAGTTGGCCTTCTCTTTCCTCATGCTATACCGGAGTGGAAATGGGACACCATTTCCATGGACTTCATAGTTGGGTTACCGACGTCGAGATACCACCACGACGCCATCATGGTCATGGTGGATAAATTGATGAAAGTGGCTCATTTTTCTCTGGTGAAGACCACCTACATAGCTAGTGTAGTGGCACGGGTATATCTTGATGAGATTTTTAGATTACATGGGATTCTATGGAAGATCATTTATGACCGAGATCCTTTGTACACTTCCCACTTCTGGACCACCATGCAGCATGCTCTCGAGACAAAGATCAATTTCATCACAACATATCACCCTGAGACAGATGGATAGACTGAGCGGGTGAATCAGATATTAGAGGACATGCTTAGGTTATACATTATGGATCATCAGTAGAGATGGGAGGAATATTTGTACTTGGTGGAGTTTGCCTACAATAATAGTTTTCAAATTTTGATAGGCATTTCTCCTTTTCAGGCACTTTATGGCAGAGAGTGCAGGACACCTCTGAGTTGGGATAGGTTAGAGGACAGGTTTTCTCTTAGGCCAGCCTTATTGTAGGATATGGAGTAGTAGGTTGTTATGATTAGGAAGAGATTATAGGAGACGCAGGACAAGTAGAAGAAGTATGTGGATCAGCATAGGAGATATCCTAGTTATGAGGTGGGCACAAAGGATTTTTTTCATGTCATGCCCCATAAGATCCCTATCCATTACAGAAAATGTTCTAAGCTTACTCCTAGGTTTGTGGGTCCCTTTGATATCTTTTAGCATATCAGTCCCTTGGCCTATTGCCTAGCATTGCCACCTAGCTTGTCTCACGTCCACGATGTGTTTCATGTTTCTATACTTAGGAGATACATTGTTGATCCTTCTCACATATCAGGGGAAGGTGATGTTGGATCCCATCCATATTCTAAAGCGCAGAACCTTGGGCCTTCGAGGCAGAGAGATTGACTAGGTTAGAGTCCAGTGGGATAGGTATGATGAGAATGAAGTTGTAGTTACTTTCATTATTGAAGTTCTATTATTGTAAATGAGAAAGAAGAAATATAGAAGTTGTAAGAGGATAATAGTGTATGTATGGAAAACTTGAATGTGGAATAAATTTTTTGTAGTTAATTGAACAAATAAGTTGTAGTGGAAATGGAAAGAGGCAACAAAATTTGAAGTATGTTGTAATGTTGAAATGTTGCATTTTGTAGTAAGAAAAATAGAACTATTAAAAGTAAATTTAGTTCCTTTCTACTTTTGGACTTGAAAGAAAATTTGTTGAACAAAATGAAAATGATCTTATAGTTGTTGTTACTATTAAAATAGAAAATGCTTTTAAAATGGAGTAATATTACTATAGAACAAATAAATGAGT
This sequence comes from Taxus chinensis, assembly GCA_019776745.2. Lineage (NCBI taxonomy): Eukaryota > Viridiplantae > Streptophyta > Pinopsida > Cupressales > Taxaceae > Taxus > Taxus chinensis. The sequence continues at coordinate 895,865,099 of CM034146.1, forward strand.
TAAATATCACAACTGGAAAGCTTTGGGTGCATAAAATTTAAGTTCAGAATGAATTTTAAAACATTTTAGTGACCTTAGTTTTTTTATAAATCTCATAAATGAAGGTTCTATTTCTAAGAAATAGGACCACCACCTTGTGCAGAGTTACGGTCTCGTAACCACCGCTCAGGTAAAGTGGCGGTCTCAAAACTGATACTCCAGCAAGGCGATGGTTCGTGAATCGTCACCCAAGTGGGGCGGCGGTCCCAAAACTGCTGGCCTCCTCTGGGAAATGGTTCTGTCACTTACAGCAGAAAAACACATATCTGCGCCTGTGCAAAATTTTATCTTGGTCAAAACAAAAAATTATAAGCCTGTAAAAATTACAAGGAAACCTCCGGCAAATAAATAATGGCTAAATCTCATTTTTTAAAGCAAATAAATCTTTAAATGGTAAATTCAAAGTACTCAATCTTGTATATATTAATGGAGGTAGGGTTTGCCCCAAATAAAGGACTCAAAATACAAATAACTCTGGAATAACTCTATATTTGGAGTGGAAACCCCTTCAATATTGAAAGTCAAAAGATTTACAAGTGATAAATCTACAACCTAGACAAAACTAAGCTTGATTTTGAGAATTCCTCCATAGTTTGCTCCTTCCTTGCTCCCATGGCTTCCATTTCTCCAACCTGCAAATTAAACAAAAACAAAGTGACCAAATGAGGAGGATAGGGTAGGAAAAGGATTTAATAAGAATGTATAATGATATTTTAGGGTTAGTTGCAACTCTAGGATCTAGTGGCCACAATTGGATTGATCCAAGGGTTAAAGATCAACCCTACTATTGCTTAGTAGGAATGAATTTTTTAAATTTTTTAAATAACGTTTTAAAGGTATGTGTAGATGGGTGAATGGGGCCATTTAATTGCCTTGGTGTGCAAAGTCATTATTAGTTCCTAGTATGTTTTAGGAAATTAATGAAACTAAAATAACTAAGTATGAGGTTGACCATTTTAGGTTTGAATATTAATTAAAGAGGAGAAAACATCTAACCAAGTAGATTAATTATGGCACATCTCTAGATGAATGTTAATTTTTTGACCTTAGAGATAAATTAAAAGTATTTATCATATAGCCTAGACATGGTCCATCCTTGGTAAAGTAAACATTATTGGTGAAAATTAACTTAATTCACTTTAGGGGGTTGACACCCTTGTAACCTTTTAACTTTAAAAATAAAAATAAAAAATAAAAAAATTCCGCAACTTTTGGGTTAAGTGTTTAAGGTTTTAATGTGTTCCTTGAACATCGTTTTTATGGGCGTTACACCACGATTCATACAAACGTGAAACTAAACAAGAGGAAAGGCCACATATGGTGGTCAATATAAAAATGGAAAGGAAAGAAATTGCAGGTAGAGATAATAAGAAGTGAATGAAAAAAGATAATTTCAAATGGCTCAAAGATGATAACTCTTGAAGTTCATAGACTTAAACTTCACAACCAAAGAAAACAACATTTGAAGCACATCCTTCTTAACCTTATTGAATAAATTCCAGATTATTTATTGTTCATCATGTGCTTTTCATTTGTAATATATGTTATTGTTTTAATATAAATGTTTGAGTTGCTACTTCTAAGAAGCATATGCGGAAAGAGTATAAGAAAAACTATAGATTAATTGGGCTAGATTGGTGTCGGTTAAGATCAATAATGTTCCATTTACATGATAGAGTCGGATTAAAGGTTAGGAGTTCCCTAGGTGATAATTGGAGTGGACTCCCTTCTCAAAATTTTCGTTATTTTTACCCATCAAATTAATAAATAAACTTTTTTTGCATTCTCATATTTAAAAATTTATATTGGGATCATAATAAATCAAAAATTTAGATAAAATACGATACAAAAAGAATAAAATTATTCTATAAAATTATCACAAAAGGATGAGAAATATTCCATGGATGGAGAGAATAAATTGCAAGAGGTTCTCATAAATGCAAAACCTACATTTTTTATGCAAATTAGCTTGCAAGTCCAATTTATCAATAACAAGTAGGTGATGGGAGTCAAACATGAACAAAGCACCATTTTTTTACAAAGTAATAAAAATGCTTATGTATCTCCTATGGTTTTGTAAAGAGTGGTATTTGGACTAGGCCTAATACTTTCTCCATAAAAAATAATAGACATTTCCCCCAAAAAAAAAAATAGTGAATGAAATGCTTATTTCCTTCAATTATATTTGTCTCTACTAGCTACACCAGTGACATTATCATAAATACATGACCCTTTTCGTAGAGAAACTTACACACATTCATAATCTTAATCTACATTCGAGAATGGGTAACAATACCAACAAAATTATATGAACTCATAAATATTGCATATTTATTTTATTTGCAAAAGTAGTGTAATATCATTTTATGTGTATGCGTGAAATTTATGTTTAACTATATAATAATATCAATAAATGATGCAATTAATATTGAATGTTTAAGTAACTATTTTTAATTTTAAGTTTTAAAATAGTCGACAATAAGAGAAATATTTGGATTCAAGCACCCCCTAAGTGTTGATTCCCGAGGCAACTACCTAGTTTTCCTATGGCTTAATCCCCCTTGTTACATGTTCTTGATCTTTATTTTTCTATTTCCAATTGATGTCATTATGATGGTTTTTGTGGGGTTAGCACTTCCACGAATGTTGCATGTAATTCCATGTTTTACAATTCCAAGGAATATCTATTATCTCACTGTGTAAATCACTAAATTGATTACAATTGCTTGTTATGTTTAAGCAACTTCTCTTATGTTAGTGAGAACTAAAAAAATTTGCTATATATAGGAATCAAGATTTATGTGTCTTTATTTACGGCTCCAATTGGTCAGAAAGGATTGTAATTACTGTAAAGTATTGAAATTTTAGTATTTTACAAACATAGGGGAGAGGGGATAGTAGTGGTACACACTAAGTTAAGGGGTCCACAAAATCAATTGTTTATCATATGGGATTGTGATGTTTTCACTAATATGTAGTTCAGATTTTTTTTAGCTTATATTTTTTCTTTAGAATGTTCAATTGGAGGGAAATCCCTATTTTGAATTGATTTAAAATAATAAATTTGAGTTACACTACAACCATGGTGGAAACCAATACTTGAATATGGGTGAAAATGCTTAATCATTGATTTTTTTTATACGTACACATGGGTGAGAGGTCTTACATATCATGATGTGATTGGCTACTCTACATAATTATTATGTCAAAAAAAAAAATAACTACTAGATAGTACTATGACATCTATTGGGTATTGTGTGATCAATAGTCATGTCAACTATTGGACCATGTTCACCTATTGGCCCCTCTCCCCTAGATACAATCCCTACATGAAGGTAAATCATATACATTTGCATTCATCGTGGATTCATTAAGCTTTTGGTACATATGGTGACATGTAACACATTTTAATTTGGTAAATTAAATTAAAAATAATAATTCCTATGTGAAAACATTTATTGGAGGAATACCAGTGGGCAGAAAATTTAGAGGCTAAAAAATTACAATATTCATTTTTGGAAATGCTTCAAACTCTTTGTTAATTTGGTTTATAAGTTAATAGAGGATGTTATGGATGTTACAATCGTTTCTTTATTTTCATCATTTAATATTAAGTATGAAAGAGATGAATAGTTTGATATAATACAAAGAATATTAAATTACATTGGATGATTATTCAATTAATAGATTACGCATAGATACATTTTGTGGAAGGAGGAGAGAAGGAGCCCAATGGACAGTTGGGACCTAGAAGGTTACACGAAGTCGAAAGGTGAAGAGACATATGGAAAAACAAAGGAATATGCCAACAAAGTTGATGTTGTTGTGAGAATAGTGGATGAGCTCTTCAAGTAATTTTATTATTACTTATAGAAAAATAATTTAGAGGCCTCAACTGTCCCTTTGTTGGCTAAAAAAACCCTAGATTTGTCATAGGACAAGGCTTCTAAATAAGGGAATGCACTTCTATACCTAGAAATTTATTCATTTATGTTTTTGTAAAGAGTATGAAGACACATGGATGCCATGCTTGATATTCTCATATTAATTTTTGAAAGTAAAAAAGTTTTATCATCTTAATGTTTATGAGAAATGGGGTATTTGGTCTTTCCTAATAAATTAAAATATGAAAGAGAAAGATCTCTCAAAACTATGGGATGAATATTATGAACTCTAACATTATTACTGTTGGATTCCATAGGTCCTTGGTATCTACTGACATGTTAACTAGAATGTTGAGTGGATAGAGAAAATTTAAAGATGATTGGAGGCATTTGGAAGCAATCTAAGGATCATGTTTGAATGACTAGGCATGGTCTCATTTCATTCCTTGAACACACAATCCAAAAACATAATCTACATATGTTCTCCTTTGATATAGATATTTAAGGTTACGTTAAGAGATGAAGTATTGTGGAGCAGTTGTATCAGCCACTGAGTTTTCTTATTTTAAATATTTCTATATTTCCAATCTATTATATTATGGCCATGTATTCAATATGAATTTAGGATGTACAAAAATATATATTAAATATTTAAAGAATATTTGAACACTTACATTATGAGACATGGTTTCTTTTAGTATGTAATAGTATTATTCTATTTCTGAAATGGAGAAAATTATAGAAAACACTAGAATTGTAATGCCTTCGCCATGGTTGATATCCTTTCTTGCTTCTATAACTGAAGTTGCAAATGTTTATATTTGATCCTTGTGTTGAAGATGATGTACTCTTTAGAACTGAGTGAACATGTTTGTTGTAGATGATATGTTTTATCTTCTAAAATTGGATACAGCCATACTATGGAAATTTTGAATTGATATTGAAGTATTTCATATACTCTTTATGTTGAAATTTGAAGTGCATTATGTATACTGGTGAAGGAAATAAATCCAGTCTTATAAGACTACACCAGTACAGTGCCTAATTTGCATTATTGAACTTGTTCTCAATCTATTTCACAACTAATACAAGAACAGACATACCTTGGGTCAATTGGAATGATCCAAGGCATGTCTATGATTACTATGATGTTTCGATCATATTTGTTAAGCCAGGTCAACACATTTTATTGTTGATATGTCTTCGTACTCATACGTGCATTATAAGAGATTGTTGGGGCATCATGTAGCATCTTAAGGATGCATCCTTCTATCTGATCTAATTACCTTGTTTTGATAAAATTACTTAAGGTAATGTCTTTTGATTATTGTATGGAACCTAAATAATCTTAATGCATTTGACTCATTTACATTATCCTTAACCTAAGTTAAGGTGAATTAATTTTTTAAGGGTATTAATTCTTAAATATATTATCCTAAGTCATTTAATATTAAATCACCCTAAGATATTAAGGGATTTTACTAAATCCCTAAGCTATGGTTGTATCTAAGACTAAAGATGCCTAACCTAGGTGGTATTGATCTAACCTAAGGATGATTGTGGTTATCTTAGATGACGAGTTAAGTGAATATGTCGGTGGCACCATTCCAAAGGCGTATTGGGAGTTTAAATGGTTCATTTACAGTTTTTTTACTGCCAATTTTGGCCGAAACATGGTTTATGATGGAATGTTCCTAAAATGTAACTATGATTAGCTTTGGTAATGAAGTGTTAACTGCTAGTTGTAACTAAAAATGGGTTGGAAATTGGCAGGAATAACAGAGGCCTCTGGTGGTATGGCTCGCTTTGATTTTTCTCGACCCTTGAGCGAAAACCGCCTAGGAATTGGCAAGATGGGTTTGTGGAAAAAGGAAAGGTTTGGTTTCATTTTGCATTTGGATTTTTTGAGCTCTACGGCTCTGCATGTAGTTTTTCCATTTTTCGAACTATCAGTTTGATTCTATTATAAAACTCAAGTTTTCCATTGCATAGTGAAAATAATGGAAAAATCTTACCATGGAAAATATAAAGGAAAAATGGGGTAATTTTCAAAAGATTTGGTTGGAGTTTTCGGTGGAGATCTTGCGGTGGAAGCTTCGCAGAAAATTTGGAAGCGTGGAAAGGAAATCAAGAGCACTACCAAGCATGATAGGCTCTATCTCTTTAAGATATCTTACTTTATTTTATGATTTCATAAAGATAACTTTGCTCTTCACGAAAACACTTTTGAGCTTCAGTTTCGTGTTTTGTGTGTTTTTTGCTTTTTCTTGCTTTTATGGTTTTCATGAAAGTTATTGGTTTCTAGTTGATAGTCCAACTCAGTATTGTATGAAGTCTCTTATAAATTAAAACTAGGTTTAAGACGGTTAGGGAAACCACTGTGATTGTAAAATATAAATTTACGAATGATTTTTAATGTTTTTACTATGATATCTTTACTACTAATTGATATATCTCATTGTATTTTCAATATATTGGTGTTAAATGATAACACATAGTTCAAGGTCGAAGTCTTCATGGAATTTTGATAGCGATTATATTTTCTTGAGAAACTAGGTTTTAAACAAGGTAGATATTTTGTCGCATCTTTAATGCTTGATTTAGGCTCTTGTTTTGGTTATCAATCATTCATTAATGGATTTGAATTTGTGAATTCTATTTTTGTTTAAAATTTGGTGAATTAAGATTTGATCCATTTTGGGTACTCTCAATGGGGACATTTTGAACTCTTCTTTGAAGGCATAATGGTGAGGGTGACTGGTAAAGTTTCTTGTCTTCCTTTTTAGTTGTGTTTTGCTTGGTTATTCACCCTTCTCAGGTTGGCTTTAATATAGACTTATTTTTGGATAATGTTCGTCCCACATTTCTTGTTATTAACTCATGGGTTTCACACTTCTTTTAATTAAGAGGCTCCCTTGAGCTCAATTAGTTAATGAGTTTCTTAGGTCGGATATCGTTGTTCTATAAGTGATTCTTGTTTAAATTTTTGAGATTTTATGGATATTGGGTCAACATTATGACCCCAGAGGACGTATTCTTTGGTGATTGAAACTTTCTTTAAAAAATTGTATCCTCTCTGTTATTGTCTCATTGGAGACTGTGCAAGCATTTTAGGTTGGTTTTTATTGAGTTGAAAGTTGTGAGTTTAGCTGCGAACATTTTAAGGGAGTTATAGACCCCTTGAGTTCAGGACCCTGATCTTTAACAAGTGAAGGTCGTACTCCACCCATTTGATCTTTTATGATGTTCGATTATTATTATCGTGTAATTTTTTGGTGTACGAGTTGATTAGTGATTTCAATTATAGATTTGATCCTCTGTAGTTCATGGTCTGGTAAGACTCTTTCAGTTGACTTCGTTGAATTGAGTTATATTGATCAATTGGATTTAGTTCTCTACTTCATTATATTTCAGTAGACTCTTTTAAGTTCTTTATCTTGTGTTCTGAATTGTCTTGATATTGGAATAGAGTAAACCTCCTATTGGGATTTTTTGTTCTTGTATTTGTTCATGTTGAACCAATCTTGTTTTTTATATAGCAACCCCCTTATGGATTGGTGATAGGGAATTAGTTAGTAATAAAGAGGAAATTGTGGCTTGTTAGATTAATTTGATACTTTGAGGATTGAATGAATTCATGGATTATTATTAACTCTTTTCTATTACAGTTGGTTGCAATTTTAAATGTTATCATGATTGAGATGAATTTATAAAGTGAAAGGAGAAAAACTTATAAAAAGTTGCATTTATTTTATCAACGAATTCATTTATTTTATTTCGGATACTTAATGTATTGAAATGCTCTTGAAAGTAAATTGTTGGAAAAACTTTGAGGGCATATCACATTAGTATTTTGTACTGCTAAGAAATGTTTTCATAAAGTCTATGAATTACTTATTAAGTATGGAATGAAGTAAATTCCTTTTCTGATAATGAATTGTTTTATAATGGTTTGTGATAACTAGTTTATCTATGCATCATAAATGATTTAGATTTGATTAATATTCCTAAATATTAACATGCATGACTTAGTAGTTATCTAAGGTATAGAGTGTTGCTTGGATAAGGAACTATATTTCTTAATCAATTAATTATTGAGATAATGGTAACACTGTGATGATCATAATATATCAACCCTTATTAGGGAAATAGGAATTCGGAAATAGGAATTTGAAAAGTATACTATAAAGATGGATGTGGCATTCTTATAAAGTTTATACTCCTTATGTTTTCCGAATTCAAGATCAGGGTATTAGTCCTTTATTAGGATGAAGAGAAGATTCTCTATCATCATTTAGGAACGGAACAAAGAATGCTATCCTTACTTAAATGATAAAAGTATAAATCAATATTGTTGATTCGCTGCATGCTCTACTTTATGGGAATGATAAATGGTAATTGGAAAGTTTATAGGACTTAATAAGATGGATTAAAATATATGAAAACACTAAATCCAATTAACAAGTTTTCAATCAGAATTGTTTACAATTATACATATTCTTTAACTCTTCACTTGTTACATAAGGAAGAAAACTATTTTTCTGTAACACTTACACATAGCAAACAATAACTCTATATTGAAATTAGCTACCTCACTTCTAGATACAATTTGTGTTACAAGCAAAATATAATCCAATCTAATAACAACAAAATAAGCTATGGAAACAACATATAATCCAATAGGCGTAAACAGCTTTAAGTGCTGATTTTAACATAATATTGGAAGTAACTGTAGATACATGACTGGGCCTTTATACGACTCCAACAGATAACACACAGAGAGGACAACTGTGTCGTTGTCCACACTGCAAAATCTATTTTATTCTAGTCGTTATGTTTATGTACAAGTCGTCGACAATTATTTATTTATTCATGGGCGAGTAGAAGCAGAGGCAGAGGCAGAATCAGAAACAAATTCAAAAGGTTGTTCGTCCTTGGAGCAGCATCTGTAGCAGTAACCGCCTCTGTAGCCGCAACACCTATAGCATCCGCCGCCGCCGCCTCGGCCGCCGCCGCCGCCGCCTCGGCCGCCGCCGCCACCGCCGCCGCCGCCCCGTTGGTCCAGGCCGACGCCGCCATTCTCTCGTTCCACTGCTGCACCTGCACCTGAACCCACAATTTAACCATATAAATATTTACATACAAGAATCCACTGCAAATAAAATTAATAGAAACAAGTATTACTTATACCTTCAGCTGAAGCTGTGGCGGTGTGGATGACTAGCTGGGTAAAGAGGCAGAGAGCCAAGAGAAACATTGCCATCTTCTTCATGGGAGCTGCCATTTCTTTCTTTCTTTCTTCTATCGATCTCAAACCGCGATGAATGAATGATGATTGATTACTGTGTAGTTACTAGTGGGTTGTGTGGGGAGTATGAGGAGAGGAGTACGTAGTTATATAGAGCGCTACAGAGTGCCTTGGAAGCCACGTCCTCTACTCAGGTTTGCTACATGTTATCCGAAGCAGGTGACCTCTGTAAACTGGTTTTGTCCTTCTCCCATCATTCCTGCCAAATGTTCCTCGTCGAAGTCTACTCTACTACGTGTGTTCTATCTTCAAACGTCGCCAATGACTTATCCTTTCGAATTGTATTATAGTGATACGGATGAGCTTAACCAGCACCCGAAAATACCTCATAACATACGCAACAAATTCGTTCGCATTTGACTTTTAGTTGTTCTTTTAAAATATATATAATTGGAATTATGACACCTTGGGTGCTAACATTTGTTATATTAACGGTTGCAACATATTTTGAGAGAGAATTAATAAATGTGTTTTTAAGGGATCAAGTCTTGGTAAGTGCGAGGTCAGGAGATATTCGACATGGAGAGTCAAACAGTTGAGGCCAGGATCATGTCCTGGGTGACTTTGACGGTGTGGATGCCCCTTACCTGTAGTTGTTTAGCTGAAGGTGCTCACTGGTTTAGTTTCTTTGCATACTTGTATCATTGAATCTATATGTTCCCCTCCAGGAACTTTGGCAGAGATGCCATTGAACTATGTAATCCAGTGCCCAATTAGGCATTGCTCAATCAAAAAAATGTGCTTCTAAAATATGAGGTAAGTAAATTGTAAAAATTATTATAATTTTAATATTTCTTGGAGTTCGTGTAATGTTTTGTTAATGTTGAATGCTTGTTTGTATTGTATGTGGATTTAAGGTATTTCATTTTTTTTATTTGTACTTCTTCTTCTTTCATGATGTATACACATATTGATCAATCTAATGAAGCGTAGTGAGTTGAGTCTCACCATCTCAATAAAGAGTAAAGCTATACGATAATGATAAACAAATTGCTTGATTTGTTATAGAGAGTAAAGATATATAAGAGTAAGGAATAGATTATATGCCTTTTTTATTAAAAACCCTCTCATTTATATTCATTCTTTGTCATATAACATCTATCTATATCCACATATGTAAAATAATTATATTCTTCTAAGCATTTTTTTTGATACACTTTTTATTTAAATAATACCAAAACACATCATATAAAACCATGTACACTTCCCTACATTAGAAAATACAAATTTTCTATACCAACGAATTAAACATACTAACCATTAAACTACAAAGTCAAAACCTAGCTCATCAAAACTATAAAGACAAAGGAAAATGGTGGCAACACTTACCCAACCCAAATAGAGGCACTAATTGCATTGTATATAAGGTAGGGACTTACACAATAAATCCTATTAATTAAACAATAAAAGGGAAAATATGTATAATTCGTAAGTGCTTAAGAACTCGTTTCTTACCATCTATAGAAACTTGATAAGCATATAATAAGTACAAATTTACAACTCTCTTCTTGTACACCTCCTACCCTTCCTCGTCTACTATTTTACACTTTTCATTAGAGGAAACGAACTATGTTTCATTGACAAAACAAATTGATCATTGCACCACCGTATTGTTAATCTCCAAAGAGATTAAACTCATACACATACATCCTTATAATCATATCCTCTCATCCTTATTTCTTCTCTGTATAATCACATTTATTATTCTTCCTTAATAAGATTGAAGCCCCCTGTTTTTAAGATTGTTCAAATCGTATATGAGATCCTCTTTCAAACTCATTTTTTCTTTTTCTAAATTTAGATGCAGGTCGATTCAAATTTTAATCGATCAACCTCTTTTTTATTATTAGTTCGTGTTAAATATGGTATTATGGATCAAACAAGTTCACAATTAATGAGTTGACTAATCTCATGACATAAAACTTAACTACTACATCTTTTGACATAATAGTTAACTACATCATCTTACTGCCTGCCACAATTTCGAACCTACAACTTACAATATCCACAATTTATCGTTCACACGTGCACAATATATGTTGCATTTCTGTTTTGATAAGGACAATGTGACAAAATGGTAACAGAGTAACAACACAATTATATTGTTACCTAAAAAAGAAAAAACATATCAAGTTGTTACCTTTTCTGACCTTTTCTGTTACAACAAGTATAGTGATGACATAAAAATAATGACTAACAAGAAATATTTTTTGGCTGGACAGTTTGAATTATGTGAGCTTGTGTGATATATAGGCTCATCCTATACATTGAAGGCTATGAACTATAACTTTTAGTTTTGTATAATTAGTGATTAAATATTTGATTCTCCAATCAATTATTAGGTAATATTATTTTCTGTATGGTAAATCTTTTATGTTTAAATGTTGCAACTTCTTTTTTTTTTCCCAAAAATGCTTTAAATATATTTGTTTGAATATTGATTGATGGAAAACTTTTGAGACCTTATTGCCCCTTCATGTAGATTAACAAAGGGTGATGTATAGTAGTGAAATCTATATTTCCTTTTTGAATACTTAAACAAAATTATATATGATATATGTTTTATCAAGTAAATGACATTTATTAGATCAAATAAGAATATTTATAACTAGTAATTGCACATGAGTTGCAAACTACACCGGAAAGTATAACAATGTCAAGTTTGTTGGAGTTGTAATTTTCGCTGAAATGTGTCTATAAATATCCAAGGCCTTATCAACAAGTTCATTTTATACATATCCAGCTATGAAAGAATTCTATGACACTGCATTTGGTTGAGGCATCTTTCTTGTTATTTTTTTATGGATTTATATCTCGTCCCAATGCTCCTGGTTTGCTATCTGAGATGCCAAGTGAGATCACCAGAATCTGACACAAGACATTTTTTGTGGGTACAGGAATATGATAGTCTTAGCCATATTACTAATATAAACTGATTGTACGTCTATTATGTGTTGACGGGTGTCCATACCCTATCCTAAAACTCCCATATTGGTGTTATAGCCACCAAGCACCAAATTTTGGAATTTAAAATTTTGCGAGGCCTTTTCAACAACCCCATTTTGTGAATATATTTAAGTCAATGCATTCCATGAGATGACATCTTTCTAAGGCATTTCATCAAATAGTTGACATGATTGGTGTATCTGGTGGCTCGAGTTAGGCACTGGTTTGACAAAGTGGACAAGTCGTGGCTGCCAACAACATTTTTTCACTAATTTGACAGAGTGGCCAATGCCAGAAAATGAAATGTTCTAGAACTTCAACCACATATCTTTCCGGCATTTTTTCACAGTTAACATGTTTCCTCAATTTGCAGAAATATTTTTCATGGCTCTTGCAACTAAGCCACATGCCAAAAGATGATTTTACCTTGTATCGGATCAACACATTTCGAACAAACCATATATATTTATCAAAAACCTGGGAAATTAATCTCTTGATACCAAGGCATGCAACTGTTTAGTAACCAAACGCGTGCAATAGTTGTTTTCAGTGGCACTTCCACAAGCGTGTAAGCACCGAAACAAGATTCCTTCTCCTACCTTCATGTGCTTCTTTCTAACATTGTCCTCTATATGGATTCGATGACTGGGGTCTAGGCTTGTGCTTGGGTTTCCTATGGAAATATTTGTTGTTCAGCGAGCTGCCTGGTAAGGAATTCAACGAACTGCTCCACATGTTCCTGCTGTAAAAGAAAAAATACGGGGTTTTTTTTGTTGCTCTGGATAAGGCTCCAAGGCCTTTTTAAACATACTCATATTATGTGCATATCTGACGCAAGCTTGAAACCGATCACGCCGGACATGTTTTGATTACATTTGATGATACATTTTAGTAATAATACGATTATGGGTTTACTCTTATTCTTTCATATTGTCATCAAGCTCTCACCTTTCGTATCATCTCTACTAGTGTTTTTCCTGGTGTATGCATTATTCTCCAACGAATAGGTGTGTTTCTTCGAATCAAAACAATCACTACCGCTCTTGTTGTCTCCAATCCAAGAGAGAATGGAGTATAACCGAGGAGTAGTAGGTCTTGGGCCTTCTCATTCTATTCTCCATTTAAAATTGCAACATGCACATTAGCACCATAAGTAACGGCTTCATCGAGGTTAATGAGATTATCCGCCCCTTTGTACGAAGCACGGATCATGGGATTTTTTCCAAGTCTAGGAACTACCTTGAAGGGCTATAGCTTCAAGGCATCCTACATTGTTGTGCTTGAAAACCTTCTCCAATAAGTTGACTTTAATTTGTAACAGGTCAAAATTAATGTAGTTCATCACAATATGATCCTCACGAAAGTCAACCAAACCCCCAACCACTCTAAATGATAGCTTTCATAGGCCAGATTTTGTGTTTTTTAAATCCCAACTAAAATATATTGCATGAAACACATCAAAAGTGGATGCATTTATCCTAAATAAAATGCATATCAACAAGCATGTTTTCAATTATGCTAAACGACCTTCAAGAAAGACCAAGGTGTTATGTTGTTAGTAACCAAGGTAACCCATTTATCTGTGAGAAACTAAAGAAATCATTAACAATAGTTTAAGTCATATGATAACTATTTCACTAGCTCCATTTGTGTTGGTCAAAGATGGTTTTGCTCTATGTTTGATGTTGGTTCCCATGAGTGCTACCTTAAGAAAAGCACGTTCTCCTTACTACACACACGATTTCCAATCTTGGAAGGAAACCACATACTCTAGAGAATGTTGGACCATGTCATGCCTATTCGTTGGGTTCGCGAGGATGACGCTAAGCATACAAGCTATAACGATAAGCTCATACTTGTGATCTTATTTATTAAATCTAGAAGGTGTTATCAAGCATAAGGATTTTAGTTTTTTTCCTAAGGTTTTAGTTTTCTATGCTAAGAGAAATAAAAAAAGGAAGAGTAGTTATACACGAATTTTATACTAGGGTTGAATGTTGTGGTTAGATTCATTTATTACATTTTCAAGGTAAGAGAAACAACACCAATTATTTAATAGTCTATTGCACACTCGAAATGCACTATAAAATAATAAATTCAATTTCATTTAACATACATATCCAACTTTTTCCATATGCAAATCTAAATCAAAATGGTACCTATGATTAAATGCACATTTCCCAAGGCATTCCTAAAACTAGCATCTCTTACATATTACCAAATTTCAAATATACATTTTTGTAACATGGCAATACATTACACATATATAGATTTTTTAATAACATATATAAATTATAATAATAACAATGAATTACACACCTTTTCGCCATCTCACCTCCATCCTGCAAAACCACGTGAGCATGAAATCAGCGATAAATCGTTGGCATGGCATCCACCCAAATATAGCATAATTAACATTTTGAGTTTCTCATTTACATAATAACATTAACAATTTTCATTCGAAAGGAGAAACTTAGCAACACATATTTATTTCATTTCGGTTCACTTCATTTCTTAACCAAGGAGAGAGAAAGAAATAGAGAAGAGAGAGAAACACTATTTTGCCAACAGTTCAATTTCACACAAGTCACACAGTAGAGTTTCAAACAATTATTCACAAGTTTGAATAAGTTCTACGTGTTTTTTAACTTGACAAGGGTCCTACAACTGTCTTTGACATTATTGCTGTTGCAAAAAATGACCAGGTATGAATGGCCGCCAAGGAGCAGTCTCCCATGTGCTATGTCGGACTTCCTTCCACACGGAACCGCATGGTACAGCCCACCAGTACTCTTAAATATTACCTACTTCCTTAACTCCCTTCCACCGCCATTCACATTCTTCCTTTTTTTTCTTTAATTTTATGTTATTTTATTGCATGCACTACATTTGCAGTTGGCTCCAACGTCCAAGTCAGGTGCAAGCTAAGTTCGCAGCACGTTCGGGTATTTTTTTCAATTTTATGGCATTTCGTTCAAGTTTATGCCCTTGTTTTTCAGGGTTTAGGGTCTCCATTTTCCACTATATACATATTCCATAAACTTTTATAAACATGAAACAATACTAATAGCCTAAAATTTAATAAATCTTTTCCTCTAAAAAATGGAGCCTCAAAATTTTTACATGTTCTTATTTTAAGGTTTTTTTGTTCATGTCGCACTCTAGTATAAGATTGCCTTCTATTAACTCCATGAATTTCCATTCCCATAATTTGTCACCTATTTTTTTGTCTATTATATTCTTGGAAAAAATATTATATACTGTATGGAACCACCCGCATTAAAAGTGATCTTATGCTATTGAAAACTCCATAGGACCCTAGACATAGTGAATTGGTAAGGATGACTCGTTGTTTAACCAATTAAACTCTAAATTTCTTTGATATTCCTTTTAATGGCCTTGCCATTGTGCTTTCTTTCCATTTCCAAACCCAAACTCGATGGTTTAAAGCTTCAAAGCTTGTATTAACATCAAATCCTAACTGGGTAACCTACACAGGCCCAAGAAGATCAAAAATTTATGACACGTGAAGTCACTGTCATGGTCTTCTCAAGAGTTTCTAAATATACAAATGGAGGATCTCATTGCTTTCATCATAAGTTAAATATAAAAAAGGAACTTCTTACCACAAATACACAGTTGATTATATATCAATGACCTCTGCAACCACAATTCATAGTGAAAAGTATTATTCTCAAATCATTGAATGGAGAAAACATCATAAAATATCATTTTCACTCTCTATCCAAGCCATTTTTAACTTCCTACAATTGATGAAATCCTTATCTTGATGCTTCAATCGTGAACTTGTTAGTTCTTGAATCATATACATTCATCCTTAGAGTTTAACCTTCATACTTGAAAGGAGTTGCCATCATTAATCACCGAACAAAACATCCTAAGAAGATAACAATCAGACTTCCATGAGTCCCAAAAGAGAATCCATAGTCTTCAATTCATACCATCAAAATTTACTAAAATCAATATTCAAACCAAAATAAGCTTATTTTATATATGTACAATCATGTTTCATACAAAATCCAATTCTTTTTCATCTTTTTAAGCTCCTTTCCTCGAGGAAGCTCCTTCTCTTCACCTTCTTCCTCCTCTTAGGGGGTAAATAGTCAATAAATTTGTTGTGAGACCTACTTATACATACATACATACATACATACATACATATATATACATATGTATGTATGTATGTATGTATGTATGTATGTATGTATGTGAATCTATATATGTGTGTGTGTGTGTGTGTGTGTGTGTATACATACATACATACATACATACATACATACATACATACATATATATATATATATATATGTATGTATGTATGTATGTATGTATGTATGTATGTATGTACATATATACACACATATATATGTATAGATACATATACATATACATATATACGATACATATACATATACATATACATATATAGATATGTATATATATGTATGTATGTATGCATATGCATATACATATACATATATATGCAAGGCAATGAAAACCAAAGCGATAAATTACACCTCTTAAATGCACACCCACCTTTTGTTTTCCTTTCCTCCGTCTTTCTTTGCCTTGGGATCTAGCATGTATGTCTAGGTGAGTCATTGACACCAGTTGTGACTAGGCTGTGCTGACTAGATGTCACGAAATCATAACCGAGTCTCACACATGGGTGTTACATGTATGAGATCTTATATGGAATCTTATGGTCTATCACGTGGGGGTCATGCAATCCTACCCTCAGGATAGATGGCTCCAAATAGGATGTGACAACTACTTAAATACATACGCATACATATCCATATGTATACATATACACGTACATACATATATATTTATATTTGTATATGTATGTTTATACATCCATATGCATATACATATACATATATATGTACATGTATGTATGAGTAAACATATACATATGTATATTTAATGGTCTCACATACCTAGACCTTTGCATTATCATACGATAGTGGTGTTTGTCATATACACATTGTGTGTATACCACATAAGAGAGATAAAAAATGTCTACACTCTTGTCTTTATTAGCTATTCAATGAATGGGATGTGACACCTACTTAAATACATACACATACATATCCATACGTATACATATGCACATGCATACATGTGCATACATATATATTTATATGTGTATATGTATGTCTATACATGCATATGCATATACATATATATATGTACATGTATATACGAGTATACATATACATATGTATATGTAATGGTCTCACATTCCTAGACCTTTGTATTATCATATGATTATGTTGTTTTTCATAAACACACACTGTGTATACCACATACGAGAGATAAAAATTGTCTATACTCTTGTCTTTACTGGCTAGTCAATGAATGGGATGTCACACTACTTAAATACATACACATATATATCCATATGTATACATATACACATACATACATGTACATACATATATATCTATATTTTTTTATGAATGTATAATTCTATATGTGTTTGGTGCCACGGGGCAAGCGACAGTTTGCCATGTGGGGGTGAGATGTATGGTATATATATGCTTTATCTAATGGGGTTCAATCGATCATATCGCCAAGATAGCCTTTGGCATGCACATGCATATACATATACATATACATATACATATACATATACATATATATTTATGAGTATACTTACACATATGTATATGTATTGGTCTCACATACCTGGATGTTTTTATTATTGTATGATAGTGTTGTCTGTCATATACACACTGTTTGTCTACCACATAAGCGAGATAAATTTTTCTATACTCTTGTCATGGCTGGTGATGCAGAGGCTAATGTCAATCAACAACCTAAAAAGAAACATATATTGCAATCAACATATATTGGAATTTCATATGTATATAATTTATTTATTACAATTACTTGAAATCATTTTCGACTACTTGGTCTTGTTATTTTCCCACAATTTCTAACTATGATTTTTCCTCTTCTTGAGACTTAGAGTTTGGTTTTAGATGCTCATTCTTCCTTTACTCCTTGCTCTCTGACCTTATACCGCTTCATACTCCATCAATTTGCTGCTTTCTTATGGTTAAGTCGCTAGACTTCTACTTTTATTTTCTCCCTAACATTGTTATCTACTGTAGAAAGACACTTTTTAAGTTTCCTTGAATAGAACCATATATACACTTGTTGTGCCACTCTTAGTTCAAATATTTTAGTTCATATTTAAATCATGATATGCTTCTTAATAAGAAATCATAGTCCTCATTCAATCTATGTTGGTTCCTTGGATCATAATGAAGACTCTAGAATTTTTTATCTCTGTGATTTATCATGCATACTTTATATCTTTGTTAAAGTGATAGATGGTGCCATTTCTGAATTTAAGAATCGGTCTTATCTTTAGGAAAATGGTGGATTGCTTAAAGGAAGATAAATGCAATGTTATCTAACATGAAATAATTTTGATAGACCTTGATGGAGTCCACAATCTCAATTATCATTCTATATGTTTTCCCATTCCTTATTTCCTTGATATGATGCAAGAACACATTTCCTTATCGTCATCTGTAGAAAAGTTATACACTAAGCTTGTCTATATCTAATCTTATGGCTCCTTTAATGTCATGTTTGATTCATTTGGTACTTTTTACTTCTTAATATTTGTATTGGACCCAAGACACTCAATTATGTATATTAACCTTTCTCTTTATTTTTAAAATTGATCGAACTCCATGCTTGCATTCGAAGACTATATCCTCCTCATATTTTGACAAATCAATATAATGACCTGATCATTATCTTGTTGTGTCTTGTGTTGGGAATAAAAGGATAGACTTCCTTCATATGGATTGACATAATAAATCCTCCCAAGTCTGACTTATTTTTCACAATTACTCCTTGGATCTACTTGCAAGTTTGGTCCTCCATGATGACGTATACCCAAACAAGTACAATCTAAAAAGAAGGCTTAGAACTTTTTCCTATCCTTGGTAAATGAATCCAAACTAGAATTAACGGAGAATTACTATGTTCCATACCTATTAATGATGAATTTATTATGCTCTAGCTCTGTAAACACCTTTCCCTTTTCATTCTTGGCTAAATCCTTTATGTTCCTTCTATCACATGTTCTAGGAGTCTACTAGCTCAGTGTGTGGGGTTTTTCAGGTGTAACTTTCGATATTGTTGTGATCTAGCTTAAAGGTAAACATTTTCAACTACCCATTTTCCTTTTTTTGGGTGTCTCTAAACTGTCAAGATCCAATTCCTTACCATTTTCACTCAGCTCACAAATTTTCCCTTAATTATGCTTCTTTATTGTATATTTCAGTCCTTAAACCTACTATCAGTTATATCTTGTGAGAGACTTCACTAAATTACATCAAACCAATTTCATTTACAAAATAAGGCTCTACATATGATTATTTTAGAATGTTAGTTCTTAACTCTCCCGTATGTGCAAGTCATGGAGGTTTTAGTTTCCAAACCCTAGGAACTAAGATATGACACAGTCCAAAAAGGGTTAATTCAGTACTTTTCTTGTTTTATACATTTCTCATGGTATATATCATGTGCATGGGTTCTCAAAGACACTGATTACATCTCAACATCATATAAAACTGGTGATATAATGATTTATATGCTCCTTAGTGCAGAGTTGCATAGAAAACATGAGTTCCATGGGTTACTAGAACAGTGACCTCTTAGATTCATATAATTTCACACAAACACACACATTTTTCAATCTTCATCACAGAGAGAATGTAAATTCATTCAAGGAAGACTTATTTTCATTCTTTACACATCTTTTTAATTCTTCAAGCACAATCACTTTTCAACTTTAACCTCTGCCCCTGTCCAGGCTTGACTTCATCAATCACTCACACTTAAAATACTCTACCTATTTCCATATGGATATTCTATCTCGACTCTTTCTCAAGAACACACCCTATTTCTCTAATGAAGATCCTCATAATAAATGAGGATCTTAACTCTATTTTGACTACATACATACATGTGTGTGTATGCGTATGCGTATGCATATGCGTATGTGTATATATGTATATGTGTATGTATATGCATTTATATGTATGTGTTTATACATGCATATACATATATATGTACATGTATGTACGAGTATACATATACATATATATGTACATGTACGGAGCCCACCAAGATGTGCCAATCCCCAAGAAGATACCAAGGAGGAGAAAGGTAGATGAAAGGATGGAAAAAGGTGATGAGCATTTAAGATGCATCGCTTTGGTTTTTGTTGCCTTATGCAACTGGGAGACTCGTAATTCCATCGATTAAACACTATAAACTTTTAAGCACCAAAACACTAAAACTTTTTCATGTGAAGCTCTATTATGCGGTCTATTGTTGGAGAATTGGTAGGGCGGAGAGGAGTTGCAAGAGTATTTATTCAAGAACCCTTAGATATCACATATTTCTACATTGTTCCTCTTCTAAGCTAAAGGTGCAAAATAGTTAGCGATAAAAAAATTATTTAACTAAATGAAACTATGCAATTTTTAGATTTTAAAATTGTTCACAGATAGACATTTTTTAGTTTTTATTTTTTATAAATGTATGAAGTATTTTACACAAAAAAATCTATTGATAGTATTAATATAAATACTTATATATGGTACTATTGTTTGTCATATACACACTATGTGTATACCACATAAGAGAGATAAAAATGTCTATACTCTTGTCTTGGCTCGCTAGTCAATGAATGTGTTGAAATAGAAATTCGGGAGGATAATAATAGGATATACTATATTTATAGATGTCTATTTTTTATTGTATCATCATGCTTTGTAAATCTAAAATAGCAGCAAGTAAATAAAAAATAGAAGCAAGTAAATCAACAATTTTTAAGGAAATCAAAATTAGCATGAAGGTATGTACCTTAATTGCAATTGAAGGAAGGAAGGAAAAGGAATAAAACATTAACTGCAATACAAATACTAACAATGAAAAATTGTTGTAATAAATAGAGGAAGCATAGGTTCATCTCACTTGTTTAGTATTTTCAAAGTCACATGATTGTTGAAAAAAGTGGGAACAAGATGCAATAATTTCTTCTTGTTGTCATTGTGATGCCACATGGCACATTCAAACAAAAATCAATTATGACAGCTACAATCATGTTTAAATCAAAACAATCAAGACAAGAGTATAGATATCATATTCATTGACTAGCTAGTCAAGACAAGAGTTTATACACTAGCCACGATCGCAACCCAGTCATTTACTTGCCATCCAAGACAGGATCGTATGACCCCCATAAGATACACCATAAGATTTCATACATGCATTGTCCATTTTTTGTCTTTTTTGGTATAGACACAGTGTCTATATAACAAAAAACATTATCATATCATAATACAAATGTCTAGGTATGTGAGACTAGTACATATACATATTACATATATGTGTATATGTATATGTATACACATACATATACAAATGCGTATATGTGGGTATGTATAAGTATGTATATGTATATGTATATGTATATATGTATGTGTATGTGTATGAATATGTGAAAATGTAATGGTGGAGATGGAGACAGTGGACAGAGAGAGGACTGAAATGATGGGACGGAGTTAGCAGCGTCCTTCAAGGTTGGTGAGACTTCCAGACATGTCCAACATGTCATCTCACACCAAACCTCATCCCTATTAGTATCCTATTATGGTGTTTGTGTCGTTTGTCACATACGCACAAAAATGACACCATGTGTATACCACATAGTTTCACTCCTATTATCCTATTACGGTGTTGGCATTATTTGTCACATAAAGTATAATCATAACATGTGTTACAATGCAATCATTTACTTTTCATCCAAGACAGGATCGCATGACCCCCATAATATACACCATAAGATGTCATACATGCATCATCCATTTTTATCTTTTATGGTATAAAAGCAATGTCTCTATAACAAACAACACTCCCATATGATAATACAAATGTCCAAGTGTGTGAGACCAGTACACGTGTATGCGTATGCGTATACGTATGCATATGCGTATGTGTATGTGTATGTGTATGTGTATGTGTATGTGTATGTGTATGTGTATGTGTATGTGTATGTGTATGTGTATGTGTATGTGTATGTGTATGTGTATGTGTATGTGTATGTGTATGTGTATGTGTATGTGTATCAATATAGAGGTGTTAAAGCCCATTAGAAGCATAAATGGGTGATGTATGTATGGCATCTTATGGTGTATCTTATGGGGGTCATGTGATCTTGTCACCAGGATAGTCGGCTCCATTTGTGACACCTACACATCATACAAATACTTATACATATACATATACATACATATATATGCAATTGTATATGTATGTGTATAAATATACATATACATATTTATGTACATATATGTACAAGTATACATATACATATGTATATGTATTGGTCTTAATTACCCAGATCTTTGTATTAAGGAACTGTGTATCCATGCGACCAGATCGCATGGCCCTAATGCGATAGACCATAAGATGTCATATATGCAACACCCATGTGTGAGACCTGGTTCTGCTTCTATGGTGTCTAGTCATCATAGCCCAGTCACAACATGTGTATACCACAGAATTTAACTAGCAGTATCCTATTATGGTATTTGCGTTGTTTGTCACATACACACAAAAATGACATCCTGTGTATACCAAAAAATTTCACTGCCAATATCCTATCATGGTGTTTGCATCGTGTGTCACATACGCACAAAATTGACATCTTATGTATACCACAAAATTTCATTCCCAGTATCCTATTACAGTGTTGACGTCATTTGTCACATAATGTATAATCACAGCATGTGTTACAATGCAGTCATTTAATTTTCATCCAAGACAGAATCGCATGACCCCCATAAGATACACCATAAGATGACATACAGGCATCGTCCATTTTTGTATTTTGTGGTATACACACAATTTCTATATAATAAACAACACTATCATATGATAATATAAATGTCTAGGTATGTGAGACCCTTACATATGTATATGTATATGTATATGTATATGTATATGTTTACAAATGCATATATGTGTATGTACAAGTATGTAGATGTGTATGTGTATGAATATATAGGTGTCAAAGCCCATTAGAAGACAAAAATGGGTGATGCATGTATGGAATTTTATGGTGTATCTTGTGGGGGTCATGCGATCCTATCGCCAGGATAGTCATCTCCATTTGTGCCACCTACATATTCATACACATATGGATACATATACATATGCATACATGTACATACATACATATATACAATACATACATACATACATACATACATACATACATACATACATACATACATACATACATACATACATACATACATACATACATACATACATACATACATACATACATACATACATACATACATATATATATATATATATATATATATATATATATATATATATATATATATATATATATATATATATATATATATATATATATATATATATATATATATATGTATACACATACATATAGAAATGCATATGTGGTGTGTGGTGTGTGTGTGTGTGTGTGTGTGTGTGTGTGTGTGTGTGTGTGTGTGTGTGTGTGTGTGTGTGTGTGTGTGTGTCTATATGCATTTCTATATGTATGTGTATACATATACATATATATGTACATGTATGTACGAGTATACATATACATATGTATATGTACTGGTATCGCATTCTCGGACCTTTGTATTATCATATGGTAGTGTTGTTTTTCATATACACATTGTACGCGTACCACAGAAGACAAAAAAAGTTTACTATAAAAACACACTTATATGTATATGTATAATATATGTATATATGTTTTAGAGAAAAACATAATAATTACTCATACTAAGTCATTGTTTTGTTTGGCATATACACTCAATACAACACAGGTATGTGGTACCAATACATATTCATATCCATTTACATACATATACATATCAATTTGTATATACAAATACACGTACATAGATACACACACACACACACACATTTATATATGTATGTATGTATATGTATATGTGTGTATATATATATATATATGTCTATATGTATATGGGTGTATTTATATTATACACACAAAAAGTAGAATTTTTATATCACAGAAAAAAATTTGTATAGGACAAAAAATACATTAAAAAGAAACATTTATGCGTAACATATATGAATATGGATATGTATAATACATACATACATACATACATACATATAAACATTTGTATACCACAACTAACACACACAAAAGAAACATGTATATATCGATGTGTGTGTGTGTGTGTGTGTGTGTGTGTGTGTGTGTGTGTGTGTGTGTGTGTGTGTGTGTGTGTGTGTGTGTGTTTGTGTGTGTGTGTTTGTGTGTGTGTCTGTGTGTGTGTCTGTGTGTGCCTGTTTCTGTGTCTATGTCTGTGTCTTGGAATGTAGATAGTTGTATTGAAAAGGTAAAATTTGTAGCGTTCAATAGGCAAAAAAAAACATGTTGTTTGTTGTTGCTTACAATAGATGTTTGTCCATTATAAAGGTAAACATGGTTTTCATTTGGAGGTTAGAAATTCATGGAGTGTTAAATACCTCAGAAAAATATTACATGTTCATTGTTCATATTATATGACCTTGGTGGTAACAAGAAAGTAGAGAGAAGCACAATTATGGGAGATGCCAATTTGATCGTCCACCAGGCTGAGTATAGGGCCTTGATATTGGGTTTTGAGGAAGTGATACATCACGAAGTTCGGAACATTTGTGTGTTTTTTCATGATATGCTTGATGTGAATCAAATGAGGTTTTTTTACTAATGTAACAATGTAAATATTTCTGTTCTTCGCATTCAGGCACTAGATATTGTATCTCACTTTGAGAAATTTTCATATGTACATGTAATGGTTAATAGAGGTAGGTTGGATGTATGTCAAGTGTCTAGGGCCATTATAATCAAAGAAGTGGTAGTGTTGTTAGCACTTACCATGGATGACATTGTAATATGACCTTTTTTTAGGTACATTCATGGTTTTAATTATTTAATGGCTTAATACGTACTATTTGTGATGCATT
The DNA here is from genome assembly GCA_019776745.2 of Taxus chinensis. NCBI lineage: Eukaryota > Viridiplantae > Streptophyta > Pinopsida > Cupressales > Taxaceae > Taxus > Taxus chinensis. The sequence goes on from CM034146.1 coordinate 895,890,371, forward strand.
TCTGGAATGGTAGACATAGATTTTTATCGCAGAAATAATGCGGTCCATCACAGAAATATTGCAACTGTTGACAAAATAATAACACCTTGCAGGAATCATACTCTTCCATGGTGTGTACACTTAGAAAAATATATCTAGGCATTATATTTTTCCATTTTTTTATTGTTAAGCTTAATTATTGTTTTTTGTTGTGGATTCCCGCGGAGGAGTTTTCCATTTTTGCGGTCGGCTTTGTCGACGATGCATTATGAGGGCATTGTGTCTTCGTTGCAAATAAGAATACACACTTTTTAATTACATTTTCCATTGCTACAATTGAAAAATAAATAATTGTATTATATTTTATGTTGAAACTTATTTTTTAAGTAATTAACGCAATCTTATTTCAAGCACATGTGGCTAGGCCTTCCATCAGAAGATCAAAACGGTGAAGGCCAAGATTGTACCTTCAGATATCTTCTTCAGTACATGTGTGTGTTTACTTGATCTATTAATCATTATAACATTTCTTTTTTAACATATGTTAGACTTTGGTATTATTTATTGTGTGAGTAACGAGTTTTTATATGGATTGTTGATTGAAGGATGAAGAGGCAGTTATACCGAATGTTGCTTCGTTGACACATGTACGGGTGGATATCGTTGTTGAGGAGGTAAAATCACCTAAATTTAGCATTGTATTTTCTATCTTAATTTAATTTGACTATATATAATCCAGTTCATGTGTGCTTGTTATTGCTTTAGTAATTGTTTATGCATTGTTATTTAAAAATTTAGTGTGACTAATGAGATTTTACTTGGATTGTTGATTGAAGGATGTTGAGGCAATTGCATGGAAGGTTTCTCTACAAACATATGTACATACGGATATTGCTGACAAGGAGGTAAAATCACCTTAATTTAATTTTGTATTTTTTATATTAATTTAATTTGATTATATATTATTTAGTACATGTGTGCCCAACTTGTTCATATGTGCCTAACGAGTTTGTATGAATCATAAGGTGATATTTTAAATGTTGATTGTAGGAGGATGCGCCCATTGTTGCTTCTCTAGGTCATGTGGAGGATGATATCATCACCAATGAGGTAAAATCAGAAAATTGAAACTTGTTATTTATTGTTTTCATTTATCTCCATTAGTGTCTAACTATTTATATTATGTTGGTGAATATGATCCTCTTCACTATAGGAGGGAGCATTGTGGGGACCACATATTTTATTATTGCAAGTACCCCAATTGTAAAAGGAATTTTTATGAGTTACAAAGGATAAACCTCCACAGGAAATATGCCCATTCCCTCTCTCATGTTCCCCTTGAGAGGAAAGGGAGAAATTTTACTAGCAAGTATCCTCGACGTGCCTCTAAAAATTAGAGGCAATATAAGGATCAAAGGGAGGGGAACATTGAAGGTGTGTTGCATATGCAATCTATATTGTAGAGGCGATGCATGGTACACCGCATATGCAAGAGGTATGGCAAGCCATCATTCAAAAATATTAACAAACACTACAAGAAAGAGGTTGACGATGTTATAAGAGCCTATGATTCCGAGCCTATGAGGAGTAGGAGGAGGGCAGCCATCTTAGCATTGAGTGAAAAGAAGAAAAACACGGTAAGTTTACTGAGTAGCGGTTTCATTTCACTTGTTTCGCATTATCATTACATAAGTATTATCCATTTCATTTAATTTACAATATGGCATTATCTTCACAGGGTAAGGAAGGTGATATGGGTATAGAAGCGGAGGGGGTCATTCACGAAAGAACTAGTGGAAGTGACAGCGAGGTAAGTTAGTCGTTTGTTATTTAGTTTTGTTTGTTAAACACTTATTCATGAATCATTCAATAACAATTGTATTGATATAATATGTATGTTGGAGGATGGTATTTCGCTACTACATTTATATGAAAAATGTAAAAAAAAATAGCAACAAATCCAAGCAACAGAAAGCAAGCTAAGGTAAATAAAAGTGAACACAAAATGTCCAAATTGTAATTTGTAGTTTTTGTGTTAAAACCATTGTAATAATAATTTGTTCTTTTGTAGGTTGGTTCATCACAAGGGTTTGATGCAGTAGCACCTTTTCATCTGATCGTGGATGTGACAGTCTAAGCAATGGAAGACATGGTAAGTCATGGACCTTAATAGAAATGTAAATTTCAAGCTATCAGTTTCCCCTCTAAATGTAGTGTTTAAAATTTTGAATTGTTAAGTTTGAATGAAGAGGCCAAATGTCAAGTGTAAGGGATATTAATGAATAAATTGTCTTTACCTTTGTTTATTTTCCACTATTCTAATTTCATGGTTTTGGCTTTCTAAACCTTCGCTCTTGTTTACTCTAGTCTCCACACTAGACTTGTGTCTATTTTATATGATCCTTTATCAAATTTTAACTTTCATTACTCTGAGATAATATCCTTTAACCCTTATACACAAGTCAGTCACCTAAACCCAATGATTACACCTCCTTGTCCTTTACCAACTAGATTTTCAATCCTCCTTTAGTAGTATGTATTGTACATGACAGTTTAGGTTTTATATCTTTAATGTTTTTGTATATGTACATGATAGTAGAGGGTAGTCTATCTCTCCAATGTTTGTGATGTAACAAGACCAAGAATAGAAGAGGAATGAGGGTTGAGGACAGTGATTATCTCTATTAGCCACTTCTATGATGATCTAGATTAATAATGAGAATTTAAAATTTAAAATGTATATTTTAAAGCTTCCAATTAGAATATTTCCAACTCTTAAATGACCTTACACACAATTCATAAACCCCATCTGTAAGCACTGACTTGTAAGTTTGATTTTTAAATATCTTGTTATTAATTGCATGTTGTATGAAGAATTTGGAGAACGTATTTGCATGTATGGAGTAACTGCATTGCTTAGAAAGAGAGCTTATGGTCAAGCCAAGATTTAATTAGTTGTAGTAGGGTATTGGGACACTTGAAGCATGCAATTTTTTTGTTTAAAAAATGACAAATATTGGTGTAAGGAAGGAAGTACAGGTAAGGCATAGTTGAGTGATCATATCCAACTTTTAATGCAACTAAAAGGCCCTAATGGTGGCTTAAATATGTATGGGTTGTGTTAATAAACCACCAGAAGGATAAGTTATGCATGACAAAGTACTGAGATAGTCCTAGTTGCCTTTGGAAAGAAAAATGAAATCAAATGAAACCTTGAAGAGTTAGTCTCTAAAATTTGGCGTGCATAACTTCGAGCTAAAAGGGTATTTGTAGAAGCTTAAATTTTATTGTGGGGAGGCTTTAGCATTTCCAACCATAAATTAACCAAATGAACGTTGTTCTTGTGCATTCTGAGGGTAGTTCTTGTGAAATAAGGTGAAGTGAAACTTGTGAATAACTTGGATCAATATGAGGATGGTTATAGCTTGATTATAGCTACAATAACATGAAGGAATGTTATATAAGGACAAGAAGGAGAAAAATATCATAATGGACATGTTTTTGGAGTTACTTGTCTTAAATTAAAGAAGTTAATGGAAGCTACAAAGGACTTTGTGAGTTAAATCAGAGTAGTGGTTACAATCCTTGTCATAGGAAAGTATGAATATGATGAGGGGAACTTGGAGGAAGAGTGACATGCAGGGTAAGTGGATAAACTTGACAAGCCATGTGTGAGAAGAAGACTCCTATGGATTGTGGATTTAAATGTGTTTGTGAGAGATAAGTTTCAATCTCTAAAATTTATTTGGATTTGTAATTTATATTTCTTGTTTGATGGCTTAAGGTAAGGGAGAAGGAAATAATATAAATTGGTATTGTAATAAGGAATTTTGGAACATGTTGAATTAGGGAGTTTATTTGAATTGATTTCTAATTTAAGTACTTGTTTTAAATCAAGTTAGTATTTTCATTGTAAAGGTGGCATTTAACATATTATTTGAAACATTGAGTCCTATCCATATGAAGATATTATTGATTGTGTGAAAGTGCTACGTTTAAGACAAACGAACATGTAGAAGTTTTATTAATGAATATAACAAAAATTAGGATCATTAGTAATCCAAGGTGGTGGAAAAAGGAGATATTTGTTGCCTAAAAGAATAATGAGTAAATGCAAATATAATAAAACTTGTAACCAATATATCATTAGTAATCCATTTGAATGAGAATCAAAAAAGAGTTATAAGAAAATTTGTAAGCTTTGGTGAAGGAGTCCATTTGGTGAGTTGGAAAATATATCAAGAATGGAATATTGAGCATCTACAACCCCTTTTAGCTCCAATAAGAGACCTTAAAACAAGGAAAAAGAATTGTTTTTCTAACAAAGATTTACCTCTTTAAAATTCTAAATAAGAGTGAAATTTTTGGATATGGTATGCTTGTTCTAGAAAATATTTACCTCTTTAAAAGTTTAAAATTGGTTATAATTAATATAGTGATCTTAAATCTTTATATGCTTTTTGTAACTCAGATTTACGTTCATTTCATTGACTGCAGGAATCTCCTAGGGCCCATGGGAGAGAGGAGAATGAGTAGATGAATATGCATGCCAGTTTATAGGTTCGTAATTAAATTTTAGTTGATAGCGTCTTTCACATATCCACGAACATAATATTATGATATATTTTACTACTTACTGCAACTAATTTAATGTGCAATGATCACAGGCATCTATCAAGAGCCATGAGAGAGAAGGGGAGAATCATATTATGTTCCACGAGGATTTACAGATAACTTTTACATGAAGTAAAATCAAGATTCTATATTGTGAATACTTTTATTATATAAATAGTGTTAAAAATAGGAATACTATACTATATAAATTTATTTATTTTTGGACTAATTATTAGTATTCTTGTTATCCAATTTCACCCCTCAGGAAAAATTGTGCAAACATGACCTTGTACTGAGAGAAAATTGAGGGATTGAGGGATTGATTCAATCTAGGGAGCTCACATTTCAGGCTCAAGCTGAGCGAGTTGAAGTGGTGAGATGTTGAGAATTGGCAGGATGCACGTTTGAAGAGACATTTTGGAGTTTGAAGGAATTTAAATTTCAGACATGAAAGCATTCATTCTTGGCGGGAAATTTTTTTGAATCAAAAAGCATAAAAGGTCTGTTGGACATCAAAGTCTGAAGAACAAAATTCAGACTTCAAACATTTGGGAGTTTGAAGATGGCAATAAGGTCTACCAATTGAACAATGCCACACAGGAAGAAGAAAAGGTGTTGTTAGTGCAGAATCACAGCACCCCCAAATGAGCTCTAAAAGATCTACTTTTATAAGGCAAGCTCATTTGGTGTGATTGTATAACATTGAACTTTCCCCAAGGTTTGGGATCTTACAAAATGGGAAAGCTCTCCAGATTGAAGGTTAGTTCCTTATTCCTCTGTTTAGGTGCATACGTAGAAACTTGCAGAGGGTCTGTTCTTAATCCTAATCTAAACTTTACCAAGGAGACAGGGATAGAAGGAATACAGAAATTAAAACAAAGCTAAACTATAAGGTGATGCACCAAAGGAATGATGAACACTTATTTTGATAATAGACACAAACCAAAAAAATGCATACAATAAACAAGCACAGATAGCTAGATATATAATGGGAGACCAAATGAAAGCAAAAGAGACAAGAGAGAATCTAAAATCAATCACAGACATGTTTTATTGCTCTGTAGATTGATACAGTCCATTACAAGGTAGCTAAGAGGTAGAAATGTAATGCAATTTTTGATAGAAGGCCTGAACCCCACAAATCCTTTTGCTAAGAGGAGAAGGGAACCTACAAAACAAAGAATGTCCAACCCTTTACAATGAATCTTGCCCCCATATTTATAGATTCAACCTTAAAGAAGAAGAGAGAGAGAGAAGTGGGAAAATCAAGTTGAAGCTCAACCACCATTGTTAATGCCTCTGATGAAATCTCTCCCCAAATCTGTCTTTACTGCATCAATCCTTGGATCAGGGCCTTAAAGGAAGAGGAAATGATGAAACATATCAAATTTGATCTGGTGTTTTAGGCAAGAAGATCTTGCATTGAAATCCCGAATACGTTTCCTCTATTTTTCTTCACATAACCTCCTCAAAATTAAATTTTCAGGCCTTCATGGCATGGGTGAGGCTGAGATCTTTCCAATGGCATCAAATTTGCAATATTTTGAGCCCTGAGTCAAAATATATGCCCCTTCGAAGTTTTTATCGGGTCCGTATAGGAGGGTGGGAAAACATATTGAAAAATGGGTTCCCTTTTGATATGGGACACGTGGCAGCCAAATTGGAACAAAAATCGGGCCTACGGGTCCACAATTTATCTTTTTCCCTTTCCTCCGATTCCCTGTTGGGCTTTGAGTCGAGCCCGAATGCTGAATTTTTCCTTGGACAGAGTTATGGGCCATTTTGCTACTTTTACCCCTTGAATCAGCACCATACTGATACTTGGCATTCTCCACTTACACCTTTATACTTAGCCAATTTTGAAGCCCTTTGGTATCTTCCTTTTGACTTTGTTTCCTCCTATGTGGAATTGTGGTTAATCCAATATTTTTCCCAAGGGGCGAAATATAGATCACATGTTATAAAACATGAATTCTAAAATTCAGACTTTGAGATTTCAAAGGTCTCATTTTCCAGATGGATAAAGGAAGTCTCGAATCCTCAAAACCCTAATCCCCAAAACCAAAAGTCCCAAAACCAAAAGTCTCGAATCCCCAAAACCTGGAGTCCCAAATCCCCAAAACCTAAAGTCTTAAAATTCCAAAACCCAAAGTCCCAGATCCTCGAAACTGAAAATCCCAAACCCCTGAAACCTAAACCCCTAAAAAACCTGAAGTTTGAATTTCAGACTTCGGGGTTTCAAAATTTCAGAACTTTTGGCTTGAAGGATGAACATTGTCACACGACATTATTACGGAGTCCAAACTCTGAAGTCTAAATTTTGGACTTCAGAGGTTTGGCATTTCAAAACTCTCAAGCCAACTTGAGCGATGAACAATATAGCGATCTCCAAAGTGGAAAATCTCAAAGTTCTGAATCCTGAAATTCCAAAATTTTGGAGGGGGATGCAATTTCGGAATCTGAAAAGAGGCAGATATCCACCCACATTTATTACAGAATGGCACCCTCATCTCCAGATCACCATAACTTTTGACTGGGAGCTTGGATTTTCATAAAATCAGAATTTTTGGAAAGCTCTCAATGTCCTCTACACAACTATGATTGCTTTTCTTAATTTTAGTAAATTTAAGTATTTAAAAATGAAGAAATACAGTCTGTCATTTTAGAGGAGTGTTTCCAATTTTCTCACCTACCAAAATGATGAAGGTATGGGCTTCCTTTCTTCCCCAACAAGGAAAATTACATGGAGGTATGGGTTTTGCAGTTGCACCCATCATTGTTGCAAGTGATTTTAATGCATTTTTGGGTGGTTAAAGAAATATTTTGAATTCCTTCTCTCTCCCTTTCTCTCATTCCTCCTATTTATTGTAAGAAGGGGCTCATTTCAAAGGTTAGACACCATGTATAAGCCCCTCCCTTCTTCTTCTTGTCTGTAAGATATTTTGTGGAGATTACAAACTTTCCTACTAGATCTTGTAATGTAAAATATATGCCTTTGAGCTTGAGCATGGTGTATTGTATCAATTTCGGGAGAAATATTGTTATCTCAATTTTGAGTTTACGACAAAACTATCAGATAACCCTATGAAATTTTTAAGCTGGTTTTGCAAAATTGCCTTTATTAGAGAAAATCGGGTTTTCGGGTTTCGCCGACAGGTCAACATGTGTTTTGTGTTCCCCGAAACCCAAAACCCACTTCAAGTAAGTCGAGTCGGGTTTTCGGACCTTCGGCGCATCGGAACATGCCTTATCCAAAACATGTTTTCTGTTGCCTGTCTTCCGATACCCGAAGTCCGATTTAGTCCTTTGTGTCAGGTTTTCAGAACTTTGAAACATCTAAACATCTCATGCTTTGTGTCGATTGTTTCCCACGACCCGAAACCCGAATTGCTCTACACACCTTTGTGTCAGGTTTTCGGACCTCCCGAGCATGCTGACATGGTGTTAATGTCGAGTTGTCGGGTGAGTTGGCACATGCCAGCCGAAGTGCATTAATTGTAAATTTTCTTATAAATATGCGGATTTCCACGTAATTTTTACCAGACGTATTTTTAACTCGTGGATTTTCGCGCATGCTTCTCCTACCTCGAAACCCGAAACTCACCTGTGCCCGATTGAATTGCCCGTTTTCGATCTTTTCTTGCTCTGGTTGAAGGTATTTCTCTCTCCATTCTTTGTTCTTGGTTTTTATGGATTGATTATGTATGGAATTCTTCCCATTCCCTTACCAGGTTTGTGGGGTTTTTATTCTTTTTCCTTTTGGGGTTGTTTTCCAAACAGGGTTTATGTTTTAGGGTTTATTTCTTTGGAATTACCACTTTGTGATATTTCCCTAGAATTTTGTTGTTGGAATTAAAATGTGTTTGGTGTATGAATGGTAAAGAAAGAACTTACATGTTTTAAATTCAACGAAAACCCTATTTCCTCTTCTCGAGTTTTGAAGGGTGTTGTGCAGTATCAAAGACCCGAGGTATATCAGAAGATTTGGTGTGTCGGGCTTTCTCAAGTTTCTGACATCTTTAAAAAGTGTCGGGCTTCCCAAAGTTTCCGATATCTTCAAAAGTGCCGAGCTTTCCAAAGTTTCCGACATCCTCAGTGCATCAGGTTTTCTGGATTCCCTGACACCCTCCTCAGTGTGTCGGACTCTTCCGTTCTTCCGGCATCTCCAGTAGGTCAGGATTTTCACAGTGTGCAACATCTCCTGATCTCCGAAACTCTCTTCCTTCGACATCCTTCATGACGGACCCTGGTCCATCACAAGAAAAGACTGAGAAGTCAGGAAGGATGAAATACAAGTTCAGAAAGGTAGAGTCTCCATCATATATCGATTGCAATTATGACATCTGAGATACAGAGCTCGGGAATATAGATATTGAATATTTTTGGATTAGGGTAAGGAGTTCCTCCCAAACTCCGTGGATGAAATCAATAGCCGATAGTGGCTTACCTCTTGCAGCGGGTTTTCCCATGTCTGCTCAGTGCCCTGAATTCATCTTAGCCTGCGCTTCCAGTTATGACTCTATTTCTCGTTATGTGAGAAATCAAGCAGGAGAAGTAGTGATCAAATTGGACAGAGGTTACTTTGATGACCTCCTCAAACTACCCAATTTTGAAGAATATGGAGAGTTGGATGTCAAGTCAGCTCAGAAAGCCTGGGATAACGATTAAGAAGATTGTATCAAGCATGTAAATAAGAAGTTCCTGATCAAGGCCAAACCGGCTATCTCCAGATTCCCAAGACTTATCCCCGGGAGTGATTTCATCCAGGAGATCAATGACATCATCACTTTGTTGAGTCGGGTTTTCGGTTTACCCAAATCAAATGTGTTCCAAGGATGGATGTATCAATTCATGATCACCATCAAGAAGAATCAACAAGGGATTGACTGGGGCACTCTCATTAGTAATGAGATAGATTCCCAAATGACAATAGTCTTGTCCATAGGGAAATTTTATATGTCTTCATATGTCACATATGCAGCGGCCGGGATGAGGAACTATCCCGAGTTGGATACCAAGGGAAGCAGGACGGGGAACCATGTGTATCAATACTTCCCTCAATTGACAAAAAAGGGATCCCAAGACCAATTTAGAAGGGTGAATGACGCCTTCTTTTATGAAAACATCTGCAGGCTAAATCCTGAATTGAGGAAGACAAGAGTATCAGATGAGGCCTGGGCTGAAGTTTCCAAATGGGGATGTGTCTTCTTATAATTCAAGAAGTTCACATATCTTCGGGTAGTCATGTACTCGGGGGATCCTTTCCATCTGCCTCGATATCCAGGGGATAAACTGATATTGATGGAACTGGTTAGGCAACTATTGGATTTCCATAAATTCCAACAAAGTAAACATAAGGCTGTTGTATCCTTCCCAATTTCTATTGGAAGATACACTTGTTCAACAGTGGTGAAAGCTAAAAATGTTATCCATGAGCTTCAGGACAAGTTGAGGAAGCATATGAAGCCCCGAGACGGGTTTGACATTCGAGGAGTCCTCAAGGCGTATGGAACCCTGCACCTGCACAGGCCAAGCATAGAGGACATTTGGATTGATCTACGTGATGAGGTTGCTGTTTGCAGAAAGGATCATAGTAGATTGACAATTGCTGAGATTCAAACTTGAGCTTACTGATTTACCAGAAGGTACTAGTGACAATGAAAGTGTTTTGGATCTTTCCTATGATGGACTAAATGAAGATCAATATGTTTTCCCACCTATTGATTGGTCAATCAGTGAAAAAACCTCCATCACAGATAGGTCGGCTCGGATTCTTGCATGCACCAAAGCATGGCTCTCCTCTTGGGGAATGAGTTTTAAAGATGATAAGTTTTCAGAGTTGGCTGCTTCAGAGGCGGGGCCCTCCAAAAAGGAAAAGGACAAAAAATCTTCTAGGGGGCCTATAAAGGTCAAGTTTGTCAAAAAGAGAAAAGAAAGATAAATCTCTTCAATTATTTCTCCAGTTGAAACGGTGAATGTGCCAAAATCACCAACACCACCAGAAATAGGAGAAATTACTTTGGAAGGAGAAGGAAGCCAGCCTCTGGTTTCACCATTTTCTGATTGCCCAACTAAAGAGACCTTATCTCTTGCATCCCAGGCTTTGGAATCTGAATCTATGCCTCTTTCCTCACAACCACTCCTACCTCCTCATTCTCCATCAACTTCTTCAGTAATGGCCAGTATTTTCTCTGGACTTTCACCCCTCTCTGCTGGGACCCAAGTGATCACCAACACGCCCCCTGCTGTGCCTCTTTTTATTGGATCTACTACCACATTGGTAACTATTCCCCCTCCACTAGTAGAATCTTCTCCCCTTGAGAGTATGATACCAGCTGCTACAACATTGGCAACTTCCTTTGATACACCACAATGGCTACTCGAACAAACTCCGAGGAAGAGGAAGGTGATTGTACCCATACCAGCCTTTGATTTCAGCTCACTCAAGGCTTCTACTGCTAAATCAGCCAAGAAACCTAAAACAGTTTCAAGGGTTTTGGTGGACGCTTTAGGGGAAAAGTTTGCAGAGATCACCACTCCCGCGATTGACAAAACTAAAGAGGACATAACAGCCTCTGATTATCAGATAACTAGGGTGGCTCTAGGAAGAGTGACAGCAGAAGGGGCACAACAAGATGCGCGGGATGCCACAAACGTGCTGTGCCAGAAGTTGAAAGAAACAAAAGATAGCATAGATGAGCTTAAAGGAAAAGTGGAGCAGTTGACTGAGGTTTTGCTTAAACTCTCAAAACCCCTTGAATCCATACCATCTTCTTCTGACCCTGTCGGATTCGATTTCTCATCCGTACCTACAATTGAGAAGATTGCTAAAAAAGGAAGGGTGGTCGATGAATGGATCCAAAGGTTGCTCCAACAAGGGAAGGAGGTGATTCAAGACGTTGTGAAAGTTCATCAATCTTTGAGGGATATTCAGAAGGAGGGAGAGAAGATGGACGATGATTTCTCTCAAGAAATTGGACATCTTGATTTGACTTATGAAGCTCTCCAGGTATTAAAGCAAATACCATCACATCTCTTGGTAGACGAAGGCGTCATCCCACATACGGATAAGCATTCCCAGCTGACTAAAGCCATCAGGTTCAGGGTGAAAATTCTCAACGAACCCTGCAGTAAGTTGAGAGAATCAAGGGATAAATTGATTGATGGAAAAAGTGATCTGGAAGAAGAGTTGCTGAAGGTTTGTCCAAAGGTGTCAGTTGGAAACGCAGGTGTCCTATCAGCAGATGATCTTTTCAAACAAGTCCAAGAGTCTGTTCAGCATGAACCAACACACGGATTTGGTATTGAGATCATTGATCGATTTGTAAGAATTGAACATTCTTTGGAGGCCTTAAGAAAGCTCAACAAAAGATTGAAAAAGCTTCCCAACTGTGCTAGTGATACCCATGAAACCTGCGAAGTTTTGAATGATCATTCCACTGCACCTGACGAAAATGAAATGCAAGGCATAATTCGAAGGTTCCAAGAATTTCAGAACAAACAGGCGCAGCTGGAGAAAGAGAAAGATGAAGGAGCGAAGGATGATGATTCAGATTAATTCTTGATGTTTCATGTCATTTCAATCTTGAAATCGACATGTCTTTTTCATTTTTGTTTCGTCATATAGGAAGCAAATTTTGACTTGGTCTCCTGCATGAGAGTCAAGCAAAATAGAACTCCTTTTAAAGAACACTATTTTCTAGGATTTATCCTATTTTCTCTCGATCCCTTTTATTATAAATAAGGGATGCTTATGCATTCCAAAAGGTCAAGATTTTTGTAATATTCGAAGCTATTGGAAAGAAGAAAAACTTTGTGTTTTCGTTCAATCATTTCGAAGAATAGGAGTTGATATTATTTCGCAAACTTTGTGTTGTGGGATATATCTTTCTTAAGACATTGTTCTTACGTTCTGTTATCAGCCAATTTTGACTGCGCAAAATTGTCAAAAAAGACAATTAAATAATTAAAAATGAGAAAATTTTGAAAAGTATTACTTTGCATGGTTCATTGGACTCCTTGCGATCGTCTTATTTTTGTGATCGTTTCGGTCTTCGTTTCGTGATTTTCAGGCAAGAACTCTTCCCGCCAGGCTATAAAACGCATTAAAATACATTAAAATAATTAATTAATATTTAATTAATTAATTGCTCCTTGTTTGATTAAATTAATCACTTAAGGAGTATTTAATTAAATAAATATAAATTAAGATTCATCCGACAAGTTTTGGTGCCGGGGAAGTTAGCTTTTGTTTCCAACTGCCGGGTTGGCATCCCAAACCCGGATTTCCACTTTCCTGGCAATTTCCTTCAAATTTCCCGCACGCGGGTTTTCCTTTGCCAATTGCCAAATCATGGATTGGCAAACGGGCATAAAATTCCCCAATTTCCCACATGGGGAAATTGGACGGGGATTGCCAACCCATTTTGCCATTCCCGTTGGCAATTGCCCGTTACTTTTCCCATTTCCCCTGGCACTTAAGCCACTACCCGGGATGAGAGGAAGTTGAATTAATCCTCGTAACTTCCTCCATCAAACCCGGTGGAAAAAGTCAGGGAAGCTTCTTTTTCTTCAGAAAGAGAAATTTTTTTGTTTGACATTATGCAAACGAAACCCACGCCATTGTGAGCAAAAGAAATTAGTCACAGCAAAAGAAAGAAGAATTAAGGCAAATATATGGGCATTGTTTTAAAGACAAAGTTTTAAGAGAAAACGTGAACAGTGCGTGAGACAGCAAGGGCAGGAAGAGCCAAACGTGCACAGTGCGCAGAAGAGACAGCAAAGACAGTTTTAAGAGCAAACGTGAACAGTGCGCGCCCAGCCATAAAACCCACGCGCCCAGGGACAGGACGCGCACAGTCTGGGGAATGTTGAATGTTATTCATCTTGTGCGTGAACAGTGCACGCTCAGCAAGAAAAACCCACGCGCCCAGCAATAAAACCCACGCGCCAGAGTCAATGACGCACACAGTCTGGGGAATGTTGAATGTTATTCATCTTGTTCAATAACAGTGCGCGCTGCTTAAGAAACTTGCTCCTGAAAGCTACAGGCCATCCTACAACAATGACCACAGTCAGCTATAGTAGAGGAACGAGATAAAGGTTTAGTTGAGTTGACTCGCCTTTTCATTTTGGAAAGTCACTTCCAACAAGCAGATCGACCAACTATTTTGTTATCTGCTCAGTACCGAATACATCCTCAAATTCGGGATTTCCCTTCAAAACGTTTTTATCAAAATCGATTAAGTGACAGAGTGTTAACAGGAGACCTGATGAAGGTTATTACGGCGCAGAATGAAACGATTCATACTGTTCAGCATTTCATTTATTCTTTTCCCCTAGAACTGAATTGAATGTGAAGGCCGACTCTGAAAATACCTGTTGGCCGTTTCATGTACTACATCCTTGTTACCTGTAAATGGTCTCTTTGAGAAACTATAATGGCAATAGGCAATATTTATACCCTTCCATTATGTACATCCAGTCAGACAATAAAAAAGTATTCTTTTACCAGGTTCAGAAAAACTTGTTGATTGGAGCCGGGATTGTAGAATCCACTGCCAAAATACCGAGGAGCTCTTTGGCCAAGAATCAGTCTTAAAGGTGTCTATCGACATGCTGAGGGCTTGAACCTGGGTCATCATCATGGCAGCATTAGGTCTTTATTGGTAATAGCATTTTCTCATCGTTTGGGAGGTACAAATGTGCTTATTATGGCAAAGCCAAAACATTCTTACTACAAGTGTTATATAATAAGGAAGAACCGTGAGCATTGTGGTAAAACCATTCTTTTCAAAAATGTCGGTTTAAGCTCGGTATTCAAGTGAGTTGAGCCAGAGAAGAACTCAGGGAGTTCGGTTCTGGAAAGAAGGTAAGACGACACGAAGGGCATGGATCGCCATGGGAGTTCGAATTCAAGTTGAAAATGCATGAGCTCGTAATCAAGCTAGGAGCGATATGATTGAAGGCTCATTCGTGAGTTGAGTCGTCTAAACACCTAAGTGAAGAAGGAGCACATCTTGAGAATTTCTCATTCCAGTCATCATTCGTCTTTGCATGATTGCCCTAATTCTTCAGGCCTAATCAACAACACAACACTATAATTCAAAGCATTGGTTCATGCGCAAGCACCTGTAATCTATATCACACAATTTCTAGAGGTGGAACTCGTTGATGAAGTACCTCAAAATATACCAGCCCAACTTGTGGGAGTAGTCACAACTTCTCAACCAAAAGTTGATGATCCGGTTCTTTCACTGCCTACATTTGAAGAATCATCACAAATGGAGAAAATGGCGACAACATCTTTCTCACAACAAGAAGATCCAATTTCAGCAACACCCGAAGGTGATCCCCTTCAGCGTGATGAAGATTCCCAACGAACACGAGAACCATGTACAATGAGGTACTTGGAGAGGTTCCCACCTGGCTACATGATACCCTGAAGAATTGAAAGAGGGTCATCAAGCCAATAGTGATAAACTTGGAAGCGATTGCGTAAATGTTAGAATCCATCACTCCAAAAAGACCAAATACTACGCTAAGGTGTGTGTCAACGAATTCATAAATCACTTCGATGATTTTTCAACACCACTCGTTCACAATGGGGAAAAGGAGATGGATTTCCAAGACTCTGAAGTCTCACAAATTCTGCTCGGGAGATCAACACTTTGGGATGGTGACAAAGAAAAAGGACATAACTCCAGGCAGTGAATCGCAAACTTGGCTATTGAAGATCTTCCCAATGGTGAAAGACCAGAAGCTGGATTCTGATAAACTAAGGTGGCGTAACGACTACGGTCTCGTGACAAATGAATAATTCACCATGGAAAGGTACTTTGAGCATGTGGAGAATTGTGAATATGAATACGAATGAAGACAAATCTTCTCACACCAGGATATTGCTCAGATAGAGGGGTGGATGAATTGCTCAAGTTTCAAACTCAGCACTCTTTTCATTTGGAGGATTGCAGAGCACAGTCAATGAGTTCATTCCCGTACGATCGGGATAGGCGGACTCTTGGCCCAATGGATAAGGCACTGATCTTAGGTGTCTTGATCTAGGTGGCACATTGCTGACTAGGATGTCTACGTGTGCATACAAGTCATTTAAGTGGGGTCCACATGTACCCATTTCTTTTATTTATGTATTTTTCCTTAAATGACCTTTTAACTTAAGTGGTTTCTATTTTTAGTCACTTTTTAAAAGTTGGTTAGAAAAAGTCAAAGGTCACTTAAGTGCCTTATTTAATGATCATATTAAACCCTAACTACTTTGTAACCAACTTTTGGGTTATAAAAGGAAGTGAGGGGCTCATTTGTAAGGGTGACTTTGAGAGAGGAGAAGAAGATACTTTTGTGCAAGCTTTGTTTCAAGAAGAAACTTTGTGTTCTTTGTGAAAAACATTTCGGAGTTAATAGAATAAGAACTTTGTGTCTCATTTATTGTCTCTTGTAACATTTGGTGTTCTTATGTTCATTAGATGTTAGGTGTTTGAATCTTGCATGCAAATATTATCTTTGATCTTATTGTCAACATTAGCAATCAGTTGTTCTAGTTCACAGTGATCAAGCTCTGACTATCTACTTGCTCATGTGTGTTCCCTTTTGCATGTTCTTGTTTGGCTAACTCAAACTCCGTTTTATTTGTGTTGGTTATTCATCTTTTCTCTTCATGCAATATTAGGCTCTGTTTTTACCTAACTCTTGCATGTTCTTTCAGTCCATTCCATTCCACTCCTTTCTTTCATTTCATTCCATTTCCTTCATTCACTTTTCTTCCATTGGTGTTCCAAAACACCCCCCACATACAATTTTGAATGTATAGACATAAATACAATTTTGGTTTTCAATAAAGGCAGCCTCACCTTCATTGAGGAGGGACTTCGTTCCCACACTGTTGCATGTCATTTGCATGCGTGCAAATCCATATTCCAAACTAGAAGGAAAGAGGTTTACGCGAGGAGAAAAAGCTAAAGGTCGATCTGCACCCCATCTTATTGACTTTCAAGGAAAATCTTGGTTTCAAGTTATATTCCTCAAAAGAACAACACACCTCGTATGATTATTGCAAGCCTCTGCATCAATTCCTCGAGAGAGCAAGCAAGGAAGGAATCACTCATTTCCAGTCAAGCACTTGTCCTTGCTTTCACGTTGTCTTACCTTCGCATACTCACCTTCATTCTACGAAATGGCAATACCTTTGAATCGTGTGACCATGTGGATTTCAGGATGCCATCCCAAGGCCCAATGGTTAGCCTTAGTGTGAATACTGTACATGATTTTTCCCACTGTGTTTTAGATCAGTAGTAACCAGGCAATTCTTCACCTATCTTCGACGGAGATGGGATTTAACGTCACCAGATAACTGTATTTTTACCTCATATTTCGCTGCATGTGACTGTTTTTTCAACCAACAAATATAAACAGATGTTGCTGGATTCGTCTCTTCATTGAACCCCCTTTTGCATGTTTTGTTGCTACTCTTTTGGTCTTTCATCATTTGCCCAATGGATGTATCACAAATTGGGATGATCTTGAAATACTCCAGTTGTGTAAAATCGATTCAAGACGGTAGAAGATGTAACATGCTCCTTCTTAGTGCATCACCTTCTCCTTAGAGTAGGATTTAATTTTCATGTATTTTCTCTAACTCTTCCTCCTTGGGAAAGCATTATATTAGTGTTAGATCTACAACTCTCTGTGCTTTGGAGTAGTTGGAACTAGGATAGGATAGGAAATCAGCCATCTCTAGAGTGTTATCCCGATTGCGAAAGTCCCACACTTTGGGATAACTCCATGTTTGACGAATCACACTTACTGCCTTGACCATTCACTCGAAAAATCAAGGGTATTGTGATTTTTCCATAACAGTTTTGGCACACTCAGTGGGATAGGAAGTCATCCCATGAGCTTTGAAGGAAATTTAAAGTAGTAAATTTGGACTTAGAAAACTACAAATTTCCTATTTCATACTTTTCACCTCTCAAATTGAACTCCGAAATCAATTTTCAAGGGCTTAACTTGCTAAAAAAAAATCCAAATTTCACCATGTGAGATAGATCGGAGGCTAATCTTCAAAAGTGTATTTTTAGTTTTTCAAAATTTTAAATTCTTTTTAATTTGGGTTTAGGGATTTCAGGAAGATGAATTTCAGGTTTTAGGATTTTGTGGTTCTACAAATTTCAGATTTCGAGGTTTTAGACATTCGGAAGTCTTGCATTTTCAGTTTTTCAGGAATGTCATTTCGAAAGAAATTCCAACATCTAGAATATCAAATATACAGGTCCTTCAAATGTTTTTATTTTAATTTTTTTTATTTTGTTGTGTGACTTGGCCAAAATATAGCCTTTAGAGGCTCATTTCCCAACACATGTGGCGACTCTGAGGGGATAGAAAAGTGGTGTAGTAGCACATGTTTCCCAAGTACATGAGAAGAGTTCAAACTAGGTATGACCTTGCTAGAGTAGAGGGACTATTTTTCTACCTGTAATTATCACCAAGTGGAGGAAGGAGAGGAAGATGACCACAAAGATCACCATCTCCACCTAACAGGATATTTTTCTACACCTCCACCTTGTAGACCTTTTATATAATCAACAAGGGTCCTCATAACCAACTCATAATGGCACATCAAGTCAACAACCACCTCATGGACCACCTAACCCATTTGTTCAATTTCATGGGAAGTAGTCCACTTGCCCTAAATGCTCAAAATCCAATCCCGGTTGCAGCATTAAAGAATATTCCTTATTTCACTATGAGAAAATCATACTACTACTATCGACCACATCCAAGAAATTGCAATTGTTTGTGTAATCCATGAAATCAACAAAAGGGATGTTGTGGTCAAGTTGTTAGCTTAACCTTTCAAGGGTAGGGCCTTACAATAGTTTAGGAGCCTAACAGCTGGGTACTATTCAGAATTGGAATCAACTATTTTCATCTCTTCACAACCAGTTTGGAGAGAGAGCAGACAATCTATCCTTATTAAAACAATTGACAACAATAAAAATGGCTCCTAACATGAGAAAATGGTAGATTTTAACTTCCATTTCCAATGTGACATGGGATAGGATTCCGATAGCTAACAGACCAATTGCTGAAGGAGCGCTCCTTTACTTCTTGAAGGCTATAAATTCAGACATAGCCATGATGATCCAATCAATGGGAGGAACAACACTGCTACCAGGGGGCATATGATATAGCTATCAGGGCATAGAGAATTTTTTGATTCAAACTGGTAAGCTTGCACCAAGGCCACCAATGCCTCTCTATCTAGAAATGGGAACTCCTACAACAATTCAAACACTAGAATTGAATCCCATTCCACCCCCTAGAAATCAAAGTCAACAGTGAGGCCTCAAATTTTTCAAGCACTTATAAAGAACTGTAGGAGGTTATGAAGTAACTCCAAGAACCTAGGAACTGAGCTGCTGACTATCAAGAGACAACAAGCTCATAGTTCTAAACTGTATCAACCTCAAACTCAATATCAAGTTAGGTCCGCCATATCAGAAAAATAGACCACTAACTCAGGCTGAAAATCAAAATCCAAACCAAGGACAACCTCAATCTGTTAGGCCATTCTAACCATATGATCCTAATGTAGTTTCAACATCAAATTCCTTGGTTCTGATCATCAAAACAACATGGCACAGGAGTATGATTGGTGTTACCCTTGTAATCCACCTCACAATCAATCAACGGTTTTCAGCTCTAAATGGTGCTCTAATGATGCAGGCCATCGGTGTGTCCCAAGAACCAAGTCAAGAAGGAAGTCAGCAGCAAGAAACCCAATAAGAGGCACCTCCAATGGAAACTACGTTGGTCAATTGGAAAATAGGAAACTTCTATGGAGTTAATCAACCTCCTTTCCATGGCCTGGCTACCAACACAAGGTTGAAGAGAAGATGAACATATGGTAAGGGAAATTCATCTGCAAGCCCAAATATTTCTCAACACACTCTCACGCCACATGGAGTTAGCAAACCAAGTGCAGCCCCAAATGTGTAATTCAATCAGCCTAAGTATGCACCCATTACAATAGCAAGATGTTCTAAGTAAGGGGAAACAAAAAGATAATCCATCCCCTTTAAACATCATCAATCAGATGAAGAAAACACATGTGAGGATTACCATGTGGGATTCACTGGAAATCCCAGGACAACAAGATTTATTGCAAGCTGCAATGGCCAATTGGTGCTGGCCTCGAATGGATTAAACCAAAGACATGAGAAATTTCTCACTAATGTAGTACAACAAGATGGGTGTCAACCAAACACGAATTTGAAGTCTCCACTATTATATTTGTCATTGATTATCGGGAACCACTTAGTACACAACTACATGATCGATTCGGGGGAAAGTAGCTTAGTAATGCTAAGCAGATAGCTGATCAAGTGGAAATCAAGTATGAACCAATCCTGAGAGGAATTGTGCAACTAGTCGGGATAGTAGTTGGAACAATTGGGGTAATCAAATGGTTAAGCCTAACACTGCATGCATGTCCCAATGTCACTATATTGCAGGATGTTTCTATAATTGGGGGACTTACCACCACTTTTTATGTTGTGCCTTTCCATGGATTTCAATGCAAAAATTCATGAGTACCTATCTACAGAATAGTCACACATGACTTTTTAGGATGAGGTATGGAGCTAAATCCATAATCAAGTCAGAGCCAATTTCCAATTTCCACATTGAGTCCTCATGTGCCAAGTCCCATAAACGTAAATTACTCAGCCTTCGATTAGGAATAGTGTTCAAATGATCTAGATGGAATAGGTACTAAGGTTGAGAGCATTTTGGATTTGAATCTGGATGAATGGGAAAACAAAAGGCATGATTTTGATCCTTACAAGGAAATAGAAGAATCATAATTGGGTGTATATTGTGTACACAAATAAAATTTACCCATTCGCTAATATCACTAAGATAGAAAATAAGGATGACAACGAATTTTGGCAACTATTTTTTGATGGTTCAAGAAGCAAACAAGGTATTGGAGGGGGTGAAATTTTGGTTTCACCACAAAACATCAAGTATTATTCATCTTTTTGTTTCCAGTATTCCTTGTTCAAATAACATAGTCAAATATGAGGCTTTGATTCATGGACTTCATTGGGCTAAGAAAAGAGGCATAAAGAACTTGCAAGTATGTTCAGGGATAGCTGAGTTAATGATTGTTAACCAAGTTAGAGGACAACATGCTAAAAATAATGACCTACTCAAGAGTTATAAGAATAGGATATGGGACCTCATTGAGGACTTTGAAGCTTTCAACATCAATTCCATACCTAGTAAGAAAAATGAAGTTGTAGATAGATTGCGTAGCCATCGGGGAAACATTTGATGTAGTTGATAGTATTAAAAGGGAAACATAACACAACCACACATCAAAGTTTTTGTAAGACCAGCATGGTTCCAGTAACAACATAAGCTAGCAAGTGTTTCAAAAACGATCAACATATCATTAATTTCTTGCAATAAGAGGATAAATTATAGCTAAAATTAGGATATATTGGAAGCAGCAGTACGGGGATCAGGTAGTGCATCTGTGTACTAACAAGCTTCCTAAAGTCTTGGTTACGTTGGATTCCATTTTTAATCCTAATGACTCAATTTCATACAGAGAAAGTCAACATATAGGTCAAAGGAGAGGATTCATAACCGATTTCGGTAGGAGAAGGTAAAACACTCCAAATTGGCAAAGTGGCACAAGTAGGAAAGATATGAGTTCATAAAACTTTGCCAAGAGTTTCCAGATATCTTTCCTAGAGCTATGAAGATTTGCAGAGGATTCAATCCAAAGCTTGCACAACACACAATTGAACTGGACCCAGATTCTAAGCCCATCAGGCCAAATAAAAGACCAGTTAACCACGTATATTGAGCCCCTAATGAAGAAAGAGCTAAACAAGCTTATAGAGGCAAGTATTATATTTCCAATCAAGCACTCCAGTTGAGTTGCAAACTTAGTGTCAGTTCAGAAAAAAGAATGGGGAAATCTGAGTTACAGTGTAGACTTTCAGGACCTGAAACAGGGCATCTCTCAAGGACCACTATCCTACTCCCTTCAATGGAGCAAATATTACATGTGGTAGTCAGTTCAGAGAGGTTCTTCCCTCCTAGATGACTACTCAGGGTATAATCAGATAATGGTGAAAGAAGAGGATCAATTCAAAACTGGACTTTCACCACTAAGTGGGGCACCTATGCCTATAGGAAGATGTCATTTAGACTATCAAATGCTGGAGCCACTTTCTAAAGGGTAATGGATATTGCATTCAAGGGGTTGATCAATAAAATAGTGCTAGTGTATCTTTATGATACCACTGTGTTCTCTAAAAACATGCAGCAGATCACCTCTTTCATCTAAGGCATGGGTCTTTCAAAGGTGTAGGAGATTTGGGGTATCATTGAATCCAAAAAAATGCATATTCCTTGGCTCACGAAGGCAAGCACCTAGGCCATATTGTGTCAAAGGAAGGATTGACGATTGACCCAGAAAGAGTTGAAGCAATTTGAGCATTGCCATTGCTAAGTAATAAGAAAGATCTATCAGAGTTTCTTAGGGACAGGATCAACTTCGTCTGCACAGGTTTGTACCATATTTTTTCACGCTCTTGTCAAACTAATAACACTGATGTTGTAGAAGAGCATGGAATTTAAGTAGGATAGCTGGAAGGGTAAAGCAAGTTTTGAAGCAAGAAAAGAAGTTATATCCCAAGCTCCAACTCTCGTCAATCCAGACTTCTCTAAGTACTTCATACTCTATGCCTTTGGTGGTTCAAAAATTATTTCTATAATCCTAGTGCAACAAAACAAGGAGGGGTCCAAACAGCCAGTTTTCTTATTCAGTTAAGGTTTGGATGCCTATTAGGTTAGTTACTCCTTCATCGAAAAACATGTCCTCGCAGTAATCAAGAGTTTAAAGAAATTAAAGCACCTAGTCTCAAACAACAAGATCCAACTATTAATTTCTCATGCGCGAGTCAAGGACTTCATTCTAAACAAATATTTGAATGAGAAATGTGCAAGATAGATCACTCATGTCATGGAGTACAACATTGAAATTAAAGTCACTAAGTTGGTCCATGGAAAAGGATTGTGGTGAGCAACTAGCCTTAAGTCAATGGGATGAATCAGATGATGGAAAAGACACTATCTTGGTACTACATGATAGTCAAGAGAAAGAAAATGATAATGTGCCCACTCCTTATTGGACTCAAAATATGATACACTTCCTACAAACAAGACTATGCCCTCCAGAAATGAGAAAAACTAAGAGAAGGTATTTCATACTTCAAGCCATTCCATATGTACTTTTTGATGGTATCTTGTTCAAGAAGGGCATCAATGGAGATCTATTGACGTGTATTGGAACAAGTCAAACTGAAAGAATATTACACAAATTTCATGATGGAGAGGTCAGAGGTCATTTTTCTCTGTGGGTAACATTTCTCAAAACAATGAAGGCGGGGTACTATTGGCCCACAATGTTTAGTGACTACTATACTTTGATAAAAAAAAAAGTGTAAAAAATGTGTGTTCTTCATAGGCAAGGAAAGGTTAACAACACTTCCATTGCATCTGATTTTATTTAATCAATCCTTCATGCAATGGGGATTAGACTTCATCAGAGTCATTAATCCTAATTCAAGCCAAGCCCATAAGTGGATTCTCATGGAAACAAACTATTTCACCAAGTGGGTCAAGGTGATAACACTCAAGGAAGTAAACAAGTCTAGCATACTAGACTTCTATAAAGGAATAGTGACAAGATTCAGTGTACTGGCCACTATCATATCAGATAATGCATTGGTATTCTTAGGTTCCAATATCACAGAATGGTTTGTTAGGAACAGAATGTATTTGAGCACCTCTTCTAATTATTATCTGTAGGGTAATGGACACACAGAGTCCACGAACAAGAACTTGTTGAAGATCATTAGGAGGACTCTAGATGAAATTAAAAGAATGTGGTGTACCAAGCTCAAATAATCCCTGTGGGCTGATAGGATCACACCAAAGGTGTCAACAGTAAATTCTCCATACAAGATAGTTTATGGGAAAGAGACAGTGTTACCTATATCACTCAATTTGTCGGCATTGGAACTCATGAAACAACTAGAATTGTCTGAATTTGAGCCTATGGAAGCTAGGTATGTAGAATTGATGGAATAGGAATAAATAAGAAGACATGTCATGCAAACCATGGAAAAGGATCATGCCATGATCAAAAGGAATTTTAACAAGAATGCCAAGGCAAGAACCTTCTAAGGAGGAGACTTCGTTCTAAAGTGGGATGCAGATCGAGAAAAGCTAAGAAGGCATTCCAAGTTTGATGTCATTTGGAGTGGTCCCTACATGGTCATGAGATGTAAAATTAGCAATTTCTTCTAGCTGTCTACCTTGGATGGAGAATAAATTTCAATTCCAGTAAACGGAATCTATCCTAAAAATTGCTAGTGAAAAGGAAAGGTTTCACCCTTATAAATATTAGCCTAGGATTTTAATTCCTCCATTGTCTTTTTGTAGTTTAGATTTCATTTCCCTAAGTTGTATCACTATGCAGTTCAGTGTGCCTCCCAATGGAAGTTGTAACAGGAAGAAGTTCATACTTATGGGAAATAGTTGCTAATTTCAAAGGAAAAAAATGTAGAGAAACTAAAATCAGGTTTTGGGATAATATGTTTCAAGAACATGTGAAAACTTTTAATCAGGACAATTTTTTACTCTTACAAACCTCATTTTTTAAATTTTCTTATGAAAATTGAGAGTGTGGGGCAGTAGAGCAAATTAAGGATCAGTAGGTTGCAAGCAGGTTAGGGGCAAGTTTCAAGTACAAGATCAGTATCAGGCTATCATTCATAACTCTATGCCTAATGGATACTTCGCGGAAACTAATCTTTCACCTAGCAGGAAGGTAACCCCATTGAGTCGCTGATTTTTATCCAATTTTTTCCCTCAAGAAAAATTGGGCAAACATGACCTTACACTGAGACAAAATTGAGGGATTAAGGGATTGATTTAGTCTTGGGAGCTCACATTTCAAGCTCAAGAAAAGTGAGTTGCAAGTGGCGAGACATTGAGAATCGGTAGGATGCATGTTTGAAAGACATTATGGAGTTCAAAGGAATTCAAATTTCAAACATGGAAGCATTCAGACTTGGCGGGACAAAAATTTGAATTAGAAGACATAAAAGGTCTATTGGAATTAAAAGTTTGAAGTCTGAAATTTGAACTTTGGACATTCGGGAGTTCGGAGATGGCAACATGGTCAACCAAGTGAATAGTACCACGTAGGGAGTAGACAAGGTTTGAAAACACAAATTCCAAAATTTAGACTTTAGGATTTCATGATTTCAGAGGTTTTATGTGCCAGACGAATAATGGAAGTCCTGAATCCCTGAAACTTGAATCCCCTAAACCTGAAGTCCTGAAAGTCTTGAAACCCGAAGTCCCGAAAAAGAAAAAGGTCTGAAACCTGAAGTCTGAATTTTGGACTTCAAGGTTTCTAAATTTCATAACTTTTGGCTCAAAGGATAAACAGTGTCACATGACATGATTTCAGAGTCCGAACTCTGAAGTCTAAATTTTAGACTTTGGATGTTCAGGATTTCAGAACGCTCAAGCCAACTTGAGCGATGAACAATATAGTTATCTTTGAAGTGGAAACACCTGAAGTTTCAATTTCTGAAAGTCCAAAATTTCAGATTTCAAAGGGTGCGATGCAATTTTGAATTCCAAAAAGAGGCAAATAACCACCTACATTTAATGCATAATGCCACCCTCATCTCCAAATGGCCATAAATTTTGACTGGGAGCTCATATTTTCATAAAATAAAACTTTTTAGAAATCTCTCAGTGTGCTCTACACAACTATGACTGGTTTTCCTAATTTTATTAAGGTTAATTTGTTAGGAAATAAGTAAATAAAATATACGGAACAATCCCTCATAGAATCACAAAAGTAGAAAACTAATATGCACAAAATATTACATATTTGAAATAAAAGTGCAAAATAAAAATAAACACAACACAAAGAGATGGTATTTAATGTGGTTCACCCAATTTGGGCTATGTCCACCAAGAATCACTTGCTTATATTTTATTATAAGCCACCACTCTCTCAATACAATACCTAGATCTATTTGGAGCTATGCTCAACAAAATCTACATAATTCACACTTAAATTCATACACATCTGCAATGTTACATAATACCTACCGTATTCACAAAACCACATAAGTAGACAACTGCTTAAGTAGTTTTACAAAACCTTGGGTATTAAAACCATGGGCCAAAACCATCCCATAAACCTATGGGTCAAAATCCGGCCCATATGAGAAAAGCACATTTCCCAGTATATTGGGCACGTTTTTTCAAGGCCAAAAAAATTCTCAAGGCTACAGCCCCAAACCCCGGCAACAAAACTATGGAAACTATATAGTAATCTTAGTGTACATTCTTCAACACTTTCTCACATGAAAACAAGCTACATAACCTAACAATCTCCCACTTGGAGACTAGTTTTCCTCTGAGCAATCTTCTCAACCCTTCACTAGTTTCTGTGAAGACCAACCAAAGCTGAACACATCTTCATTTTTTCCCTTGT
The DNA here is from genome assembly GCA_019776745.2 of Taxus chinensis. Taxonomy (NCBI): domain Eukaryota; kingdom Viridiplantae; phylum Streptophyta; class Pinopsida; order Cupressales; family Taxaceae; genus Taxus; species Taxus chinensis. Next base: position 895,916,586 of record CM034146.1, read on the forward strand.
GACCAGCTTGGTCATCATGTCTATAGGATTTTGAATGCTATGAATATTCTCCAGCTTGAACTTCTCTTCCTCCAAGGTTTTTCCTGATGAAATGGTACCTGAACTGTATATGCTTTGTCCTAGATTGGAAAGAAAAGTTCTTAGCTAGGTGTATAGCACTCTGACTATCACTATGTAACTTTCCTTCCTCCTACTTATGCCCCAACTCCTCAAGTAATTTTTGTAACCAAATCATTTCTGTAACCAAATCATTTTTTTACTTTCCTTTGTGGTAGCAACATACTCAGCCTCCATGGTTGAAAAATCCACCATCTTCTATAGTCATGAAATCCATCTCACTATTATCCCACCCACTATGTAAATATAACCTGTCATGCTCCTCATGCTGTCTACATCTCCAGCCATATCTAGATCTACATAACCAATCAAAGTGGTGTCTGATCCATTGTAGCACAAAACTATCCCCACGGTCCCTCTCAAATACTGAAGGATCCACTTTACTACCTGTCAATGATCTTTACATGAATCACTCATAAATCTACTCATCAATCCCACTACATGGGTAATATTAAGCCTGGTGCACACCTTGGCATACTTCAAACTACCAACTGTTGATGAGTAAGGTACCTTGGACATCTAGTTTCTCTCTTGGTCTGTCTTGGAACAATGCTCCTTTGATAACTTGAAATGGCTTGCCAAAGGGAGTCCCAACCAATTTAGCATCCTACATATTAAAACTATCCAAGACCTTCTTAATGTACTCTTTGTGAGATAAAGTCAACTTCTATCCCTTCTTATTCCAAGATATCCTCAAACCAAGAAATTTTTTAGCTGCCCCAAAATCCTTCATAGAAAAGGATTCACTTAGTTGCTTCTTGAGTACTTTTATTTCCTACATGTTTTTACCTACAACCAACATGTCATCCACATACAAACACAGGATAATATAACTACCATCCTAAAATTTCTTTATATACACGCAATGTCAAAATGTCATCTAATATGACCTTGCTCCATCATCAAGCTATCAAATTTATTATACCATTGACATGGATCTTTTTTCAAGCCATACAAGCTCTTCTTTAGTTTGCACACCATATCCTATTTACCTTTGACATCATAGCCCTCTGGATGCTACATATATAGATCCTCCTCCAAATCACCATAGAGAAATGCATTCTTTACATCGATCTGCTCTAAGTGCAAGTCTTCTTCTGTAACTATTCCAAGAACAGTTCTAATCAAAGTCATTTTTTACTACAGGAGAAAAAATATCATCAAAATCTATACCTTTTTCTGTACAAACCCCTTGACCGCCAATTGGGCCTTGTATATTTTCTTACCTCCATCCTCTTTGACTATGTATACCCACTTGTTCTGTAATACTCTTTTGCCTTCTGGTAGCTTCACCAAATCCCATGTCTGGTTCTCCATGAGAGCTTGATGCTCCTCATCTATGGCTTATTCCCACTTCTTCCTGACATCTACATGCATTGTTTCATCAAAGATCTCTGATTCTCCACTGTCAATGAGTAATAAATAATAAAGAAAAGGAAAAAAAACATTCAGGTTATCTTCTTACCCTAGAAGACCTCCACAATATAGGAGTTTGGGGTTCATGTTGAGGAGGTTCCTAAACCGATTCATGTGTTCTTTCCTATCCGAAAGATCCTCTACCGCTGCATATTCTTTCTTAGATTCTTCCCTGTTTTCCTACAACTGCTGCTTATACGTGACTTTCTCATTAAAGACCACATCCCTAGATTGAATTATTTTCTTACCCTTAAGACTCCAACATTTATATCCAAAGTCATCACCACCATAACCAATGAAAGTACATTTTTCTAATTTAGTCTCTAGCTTGGTCTTGTCATCCTTGTCTATATGGACAAATACCTCACATCCAAAGACTCTAAAAAATGAATATATAAACTTTCTTACCATACCATACCTCCTCATATATGCCTTCATCCAAGGCACTTGAGGGTCCTCTATTTATCAAGTACATAGTTGTGCTCAACGCTTCTGCCTAAAAAGAAAGAGGCAGTCCTACATGTAACCTCATTCTCCTAGCATGTTCCATTATTGTTTTTGTTCATCCTTTCTAACATCCCATTCAGCTAACGGTTTCCTAGAATCATATTTTTCCTATGGATTTCATTCTTGGAACAATAATCATCAAATTCATTGCTACAATACTCCCTCCATTATCTGACCTGAGACATTTTAGCTTAAGACATGTTTCATTCTCAACCAAGGATTTCCATTTAACAAAAGTGTCAAATACATCAGATTTGTTTCTAATATAATAATCCCAAACTTTACTTGTTGCATCATCAATAAAAGTAACATAATAACTTGAACCTCCAAGATATGATACCTGAGCCGGCCCCCACACATCAGAATGCACCAGCTCTAACTTACTCTCTTTCTTTATAGTTCCAACCTTGAGAAACCTTACCCGCTTCGGTTTCCCATATATAAAGTCCTCACAAAACTCCAAACCTATTTCTGTATATCTGGGAAAATCCTTATTTATGATCCCCATGCCCTTATGGCTCATGTGACAGAGCCTATAGTGCCACAATGTTACATCCACTTCTGAAGCCACAAGATTACAAACATTAGTGCTATAAGTGGTTTAATACAATGTTCCAACCATCTTACCTCTTTCCACCATAAGAGCACCCTTAGTAATCTTCCAAGAGTCTACTGAAAATATCACAGTACAACCATCACTTCCCAACTAGCCCGTTGATATCAAATTTTGTTTTAAAGTAGGCACATGTCTGACATCCTTCAATAGCCATGTATTGTCATTCTGCATCTTAACCTGAATAGAAAATTTTCCAACTATAATGCAAGGCTCTTCATCACCAAGAAAAACATGCCCAAAATCCCCTTGAACATAATCAACAAAATAATGCCAATGTGGAGTAGCATGGAAAGAAGCCCCTAAATCTAAAACCCAAGATTTAGCAATATTGTGCAAAGAAAGAATCAAAGCATCCTAACATACATTACCCGTTACCACATTTTCCTCCTTGTTTTATTCTTGTTGTTTCTTCTTGTCCTAAAGCTCCCAATAGTCCTTATTTATATGCCCAGACTTTCCACAGTGCCAGCATACTATCTTGCTTTTGGATTTTGACATTGTCCGGTCCTTTGATTTTCCACAGCTTCCTCTATTCTTATGTCTACCTCTAGTTTCCATTGTCAAAGCATTCCCTGAAGTAGAAGATTCCCCAGAGATTTCTCTTCACATTTCCTCGCTTAGAATCACCCCTACAGCATCCTCAAACTTCAACATTGAGTTATTTGGAACTGAGTTTCTTACTGCCATTACTAGGCTATTCCAACTCTTAGGCAAAGAGCACAGAATTAATAAATCTCTAACTTCTTCATAAAATTCTATTGTAACTAAAGCTAGCATATTTACAACCGTATTAAAATAATTTAAATGATATGCTACTAAACCATTCTCATACATATTCATATTAAATAAATTTTTCATTAAAAATATATTATTAGAGGCAACGGGTTTTTCATACAACTTCCCTAATGCATCCATCAGTTATTTGCTATTCTTTTCCTTTGAAACATTATATAATACTGAAGATGTAAGACATTGTAATATAAATATCCTTCTGATAAACGTAATCTTCCATCTACATCTTCCAAAGTCTGAAATTCTACCCATTGAATTTATCAACCCTTGATCTTCCATCATCCATCATAGCTCCCACTCAACCTAAAACTTTCCCTACAATTCAACACTTCAGCAACCCAAACCAAGATCTGATACCAATTTTTAGGAAATAAGGGATAAAATATACAGAATAGTCCCTCACATAATCGCAACAATAGAAAATTAATACGTAGAAAAATATTACAGATCTAATATAAAAGTGCAGAATAAAAATAACACAACACAAAGAGATAGTATTTAACGTGGTTCACCCAATTTGAGCTACATCCACCAAGAATCACTTGCTTATATTTTATTACAAGCCACCGCTCTATCAATAAATACCCAGATCTATTTGGATCTGTGCTCAATAAACTCTACAAAATTCATACCCAAATTCATACACATCTACAATGTTACATAATACCTACCATATGCACTAAACCACATAAGTAGACAACTGCTTAAGTAGTTTTACAAAACCATGGGTACCAAAACCATGGGCCAAAATCATTCCATAAACATATGGGTCAAAATCCCACCCATGTGAGAAAAGTACATTTCCTGGTATATTGGGCACATTTTTTCAAGGCCAAAAAAAAATTCTCAGGGGCTACCACCTCGAACCCCATTGAGGCAATTGTGGAAAGTGTACAGTACTCTTAGTGTACAGTCTTCAACACTTTCTCACATGAAAACATGCTCCATAACTTAACATAAGTATTTAAAAATGAAGAAACATAGTCTGCCATTTTAGAGGAGTGTTTCCAATTTTCTTACCTACCAAAATGATGAAGGTATGGGCTTCCTTTATTCGCCAACAAGGAAAATTACATGAAGGTATGGGTTTTTCAGTTGCACCCATCATTGTTGCAGGTGATTTTCATGTATTTTTGGGTGGTTAAAGCAAGATTTCAAAATCCTTCTCTCTCCCTTTCTCTCATTCTTCCTATATATTGTAAGGAGGGGCTCATTTCAAAGGTTGGTCACCTTGTATATGCCCCTTCCTTCTTATTATTGTCTATAAGAGATTTTGTGGAGATTCCAAACCTTCCTACTAGATATTGTAATGCAAAATATGTTCCTTTAAGCTTGAGCGTGGTGTATTGTATCAATTTTGAGAGCAATATAAATAGAGTTTTGGATGTTTTAAACACCCTTTTGTGTTTTATTTCGGCTCTTTTGGTTTTTCATCATATGTAAATTATTTTGCACACCTATGTTTTCATTGCAAAATTCTAGTTTTGTTGTGTTTATTATGCAGGTTATCAACATCCTTCTTAGTGCATCACCTTCCCTCATAGTAGGTTTTAATTTTCATGCATTTTATCTAACTCTATCTCATTGGGAAAGCATTAGATTAGTGTTAGATTTTCAACTCTCTGCACTTTGGAGTAGTTGGTATTGCGATAGGTTAGGAAGTCGACCTTCTCCAGAGGGTTATCCAAATTGTAAGGTCCCACACTTTGGGATAACTCCATGTTTGATGAATTACAATGACTTCCTCAACCTTTCACTTATAAGCAATTAGGTGTGTTGTGATTTCACCAGAACAACTATTTCAAAAGACTAAAGTGTTATTATAATGCATGACTCATCCACTCTTGTTACATTTGTAATAGTTACCACTATGGTGTTGTCTATTGGTGATGAGGTGGATGTATCTATAGAGGGATGGGTTGGTGGGACATGGAAAATTACACAATGTTGGTGCCAATGCAATCTTCCACGGGAAGAAAGTTCCACCAAATTTTGTAGTCATTAATATCCTCTGTGTTATCGATCTTGATTGCCCTCTACTAGTTCTAAGTGCTTTCAAGGACATGTTGATGGATGTAGTCAATGAATTTTCCATTTGGCCACTTTACGATGTGCATCGTTGTCGTCCACCTTAGGTATTTACTTGTTTGAAAATGTGTTACACACAATATCATCTTTTATTTAATCTTCGTATATTATTTATTATTGTAACACAAACTTATTTAATTTTGCAGGATGTGGTACCTACCCGAAAATCAATGTGGGCACCAATGACGGGAGTGACACCCAACTAAATTCATAGGAATCCCAAAATAAAAAAGACATTTTATGAAAGAATTACATCTACTGCATGCACTAGGAAATGCATGAAAAGTTGATTTCATAAGAATAACATTATTATAATGAAAAATTATTTTGAGATTTGGACAAAACATCCTTGACATGTCTTTTAATTCATGATTAGATTTGGATAACTTATTCCTTCACATGTTTAGTTAAATTATTATTTAGGCACAAAATGTGTTTTAATTGTGGAATTTTTTTATTTAATCATGGTTATAGTTGTCATCATTATTTTTGGTTAGAATGTGCCATGTGGCATCACAATGGTTTGATTAATCATGATTATAGCATTCATATTGGTTTTTTGTTTGAATGTGTCATGTGGCATCACAATGGTTTGATTAATCATGGTTATAGTTTTCATAATTGTTTTTTGTTTGAATGTGCCATGTGACATCGCAATGACAACCACAAATAATCATTGCATATTTTGACCACTTTATTCAACCATCATGTGAGTTTGTAAATACTAAACATGTGAACCAATTTTTTCCTCTATTTATTACAACAGTTTTACATTTTTTTAATTTGTATTACGATTAAGCTTTGAATCCTTTGGCTCCCTCCCTTTAATTATAGTTAAGGTACATTGATTTACTTTAAAATTGTTGATTTACTTACTTCTATTTTTTATTTATTCATTGTTATTTTAGATTTACAGAGGATGATGATACACTAAAAATAGACATCTATAAATACAGTATATCCTATTATTATTCTCTTTAATGTCTTTAGTTTTTTCATTGTGCATAGTATAATTTATCCAAAATGAGTCACCGTTGCCGTTATGTTGTTTTTTGGAATGTATACTTAAGTTGTTTGTCAAAGAAAATTTAATATTTTACTTTTACTAGGATGTCTTCAGTTAGTTTATTCTTTGAATTGTTCCTTCTTCCTTTGTTGTTTCAATTATTTTTTATAAATACAATGAACCACTAATGTTTTTCTCCTCAATTATAAGACTGGCTATGTATGACTTTGGGGTATATACATGACTACGATGGGTGGCGACAAAAATAAATGGGTTTTGCATAGGTGATCAACAACTCCAGTTTGTAGCTAGTTATCCTTTCAAAAAGAATTATAATAGGAAGCAAGTTGGAAAACATATATGATAGAAATTATCCCTAAGAATATGCTATGATCATCATATATATAGTTATTTTATGTATTATATGTATCTATTTGTTTTCTTTACATATTTTTGTTCTTCTTGTGTTCTTGTGGATTTGCATTAAACAGATGTCTAAAGAACTTGTTTTTTCATCTCGAGTGAGTATTTTGCAAGGGAATATATGATAGTGTGAGATGGATAATAAGTGATAGTTTTGGCATGTTGATTTCCTCATGTCATCCTTCAACTTCCAACCTCTATTCTCGAGTGAATGACATTCATTTGAAAATCATACCATTGACAAATAGAGAAAAATTTCCCACTTGCTTGAATAAAAACAAATCTGTAAATTTTTTTCTCTTGCACTATTAGACCTACCATGGAATATTCTTAAACCTTCCTGACCCATGCAATTTCATAGTCCCAGGTAAAATCCTTCAAGAAAATTTTTAAAAGAAGAAGCATTCTCTACCTTATTATTGTTTCAACTATATTCTCCTTCACATATTACATTTCTTTACTACCCATGCAACTACATCCTCTCTTTAGTAGTTGTCTTCCATAGTGTTGTGCTCACTTTTCCTTCCCTGCTGTCTTATTTTTTCATCATTCTCTTTCATAGTTTCTCGTTTTAGTCATAGTCACTATCAAAAGCCTGGTATTGGAAAAAAAATTGTGCCAATATTGTCATTATTTTCTAGTGCTTTTCTTAAATAGTTTTAAAACTACAACTATTTCTTTATGGATGAAGGGATTAACTAATCACGACTCAGTACCTTCTTTAGCAACTTGTATTTTTCGATTAGTTTCTGATATAAACTAATTATGTCATAAATTATATTGTGTCATTGATAGTGAGTCATCTATTAATATAAACCCTACCTGTATGATGCACATGTAGATGTTTTGTGAAGTTATGGTTTTGTGCAAAATGCATGTATGATCAGAAACGGCGGGTGGTAAGAGACTACGACTAGAAAGTCCATGAAACTATTTCAAATTGCATGAACTTTTTTTTATAGCAAAATAATCAAGGTCTTCAATTTTAATATTATCAAGGTGCATGCCCTTGAAACAAAAAATAAAACAATGTGGAAATAAGTTGTAAGTGCAATCAATTTATTATTGGCCTATACTTGACCCAATGGATGGTTATTGTGGTTGTACTGGAACTCTCGAAACATTAAGAAAAAAATTAGTAGCGATAACAATCATCCTTTACAAAATGATGGTTGCCTAATTTCTAGGAATTGTGTATCTTGGTCAGTTACCTCAAAAATAGCACAATGAGATAAAATATTATCACATAAAACTAGTTTGATCTAAAAAAATTAATATCATTACAAAAAATCAGCACGTACTAAAATCAGGCCTCTAAATCCAGAGAGAGGTGCAAAAACAAAGAGTTATCATGGTCCTTAATAAGGTTCACAACTATTGATATCATAAAAGTTTTTGTTTTCTTTATGTAGTTTTCATTGCATATTAATAAGACAAGTCATTATTTCTACGATCTTTTGTATGTTCACAATGCAATGATCAATCTATAGACTACCTCTAAATCTTTTGTATGTAGACAATGCAATGGTAAATCTTTTGTATGTTGACATTGTAATGATCAATGTATGATCAAATATATATAGTTTATCATCAATTACAAATAATGGAAACTTTTGACTATTTTATTGTGTGATTAAATGAGTAATATCATTACGTGTCTATCACATTTCCAGATTCACATCGTTAACTGTGATGGTTCAGAATAAAGTGTGTGTTAGTGAGAAGAAACCTGTAAATGTCAATGATCCATTGGAAAATACCAGAAAAATTGAGAGTGACTTGGGTGCATCTAAGAGGAGAAGGGATGAGTCATGACTTGCAATCTACTGTCTTTGGAGGTAAATACCGTAACAAATTGTTTACTTTGACATTTTGTTTACATTGATTTTTTTAATGTAAATACTAACATAATTTTTTCACACAGATTTTCTCGCCCCATATCTTTCGTCCTTGTTGAAAAGGTACGAGTACAAAGACATGATGGAAGTTAACAAAAACATATAAAGGTTTTAGAAGAGAAACTTGCATTTTATGAAAAAGAGAACAAACAAATACGAGAAGAAAGAAATTTTTTTAGGATGAAGCTCATGGATCTGCGTGAGTCAAAGGCCAATATGGAGATGGAAATTTTTCAACTACAGATGGCACATAAAATCCTGGAAAAAATGAGTGTGGCAAGGCTTAAAATATCAGAAGTTGTCATGGAAAAGGTTCAAGAGATGATGACCATTCGCAAGCGAGAACACAACCACTTGAAAGAAGTTCTCAAAAGCACATTGAGTTTTCCCAATCAATGTAATGAAAAAAAATATTAATTTGTAAAAAATGTTATTATCTAATCGTAACATATTGTTTGAAGTAATAGTAACATATTGTTTCAAGCATTATTCCCTGTCCTAATATAGTAAATTGTGTTGGTATTATAAAATTATGTAATTATTGTGATATACTAGAATTATTCTAACACTTTGCATCAAGAATATATTTATGAAATATGTAGATGTATGATATTTTAGTTATTATTTTGGATTCACGTGTTCTTATTATTATTGTATTGTATTTTTTAGTTATTATATCGATTTATATGTCTTTTTTGTAACTGTATTATATTTTGTATCCATTGATGACTTGTCACATTAAAATATAATTAATAGAAATGTCAATAAGATTTAATTTAATAAAAATTTAGTGAAACATATAATAGGATGACTAAAACACTATTAATAAATGTCAATACTTTTCACATTAAAAGAAAAGAAAATATGACCATGCCATAAATAAGGTGAAATGAAAATAAAATAAAATACAACATGCAACCAAGTTATTAAAAAAATGATGTGGAAAATATTTAAAAAGAGAAGTCTCTTCTCTCCAAAAAAATATATATAAAGAGTTTGAAATTAAAATTTGGAAAAACTAGTTTTATTTTCTTAAACATTCTAGAGAACTTGTTATGCCAATTTATCTATTTTAGTAGTGGATCTCGTGACTTTTCATATAGACTGACACCACGTTTACCTTCTTACTTTTTGAGTCCATGACACCACATCCTTTGTTCAAAAGAGAGAATATGGTTGATGTGTTCCTCAATTTACCATACATCATTATTAACCTCATCCTCATTATTTAGTTCATTATCAATAATCATTATAGCTTATCATGATATTTAGTAAATTTTGGGTTGTATTCACATTTTTTGTTTGTAGTAGGTTCATTAGGTGTCTTTATAATAATGTTTAGCTTCCTCGAGCCCTTCATGGGTGATTTTGGTCTCGTAATGTACTTCCCTCCAAAAAATGGAGTATGCAAAATTTGAATTTTCAAATCTAAGAGGAAATGGCCTAATTGAGATGCAAGGGTTATAATTAATGAAAAATATCATTTTAAGACCTTATCAAGGTATAATAAGATGTTTAGTCCTATGTGAAAGAGTGTCATGACCTATGGTCATTCGAACTCTACTTGGTCACCCTAGGATTAGAGGTAACTACCCTAGGTTAGGTGTGCATGTCAAATTTCATGTGAGTGTGCTACTTTGATAGGAAGTTACACAAATATTATGAAGTTAATGTGATCTATTCATGACTATCCCTAAGTTGGAAAACTAATCTCCTTGAATTATGCATGCATGGTTGAGTGAAGGTCTCACCAAATGTAGGAGTTAGACCAAGATAAGAAACACAACAGATATGTCAAGCTAGTTTTACATAGAGGAAGGTTGAATTTCATCAAAAGAGATACAAAGGAGTAGACAGTGAATAGAGGATAGAGGTAATTGATGAAATTTTTCATAATTCTTCATGTTTTAAGTTTAAGAATTGTTTGAATGATGTGTTAGATTGTTTACAAGGTGTTCACGTTGTTTTCTAAGGTGTAAGAACTCCTTATGAGTCGACTATTCTTGCAAAATAGTCCTAGTTGAGACCTAATACAAGACTGACCAATATTGTTTCCATAAATAGTTTTCAAGAGAAACAAATGCAGAGATCATAGATTTTTAAGATTTAATAAAGAGTGTTTGTATCATTTGTTAGTATTTTATGATCACGGTCTTAGTGAAGGCAAGATTCTACTTCAAGAAGTTTTATACGACGTCTTATTAGTGATTCAATCAACTACCTGATGTAAGAGCATCTTTGCATGAGAGAGAAATTTTCTTAGGGGTCATATGGTTTGGGATGATATTTTTTTTCCCTACATTTTTTCCATGTTCAAATTAAAATTTGTGTGTAAGTGTAATTGTGAAAGTGAAAATCTTGTAACAAGTTATAAATGGTCAAAAATTGACAAATTAAAAGAGGTGTATTAGGTGTGAGTGATTTTTCAAGTTTGATAATGTCATGAAATGAGTACTATAAATGAAATTTATCATATTTCCTCATTATAGAATGTGGTTGAACTTTAGTAGGATAGTTTGAGTCATTTTGGGAACTTGTTGAGATTTTTTGGGAGAAAATAGAGGAGATAATTTGGTCAATGATCATTATTTGATCAAGAATTTGATGTAAAGAGAGAATAATTTATTCAAAGGAAATGAGACGTGTGTGAAGGTTGAATAATGATATTATAGCTTTTTTGCATGTTTTAATGAACATTTTGCTTGTTAGAATGACTGTACATAAGGGTTTATCATAGGACAGTAAATAATAAAACCTCCTTCAATTAAAAATTATTTGAATCACCTAACTGAAAGTATGAAGAGGAAGACAACATGGTTAGGAACTTAATACAAATTATTTTGGGCTTTGAAGGTGTCGTTTTTAGTAGTTATACGCATCTTTATGCACACATGCTCTAACTAGGGCATCGAATATATCTTAAATTTCCCAATCAAATTCCTCCAAATTTGAGTCATACCTCTTCCTGAGCTATGAGAACACACATGTGAAGTTTCAGAATGAATGGGTATGTGTAGATAGAGAAAACAGTGACAGAATTTTTGGTAGATCATGAGGGCTAACAAAAACCAACGGATGTAAGTTAAAGTGTGGAATTTTTGAAGATTTTTCAAGTTTAAAAGCTTAGGATCAAGTAGGTGATGTCTTCAATAATTTCTAAGTTGTTGATGAACAATCTAAAATTTTAAGAAGTACCCAAAGAGTTAATTGTAACAATAATTGATCAAGTCTAAAACTAGAACAAAACCATCATACTCTTGTTTTCTCCATGTGATAAGAAATAACTATAGGTAGAGTTTTACATGATATAATCTTAGTACAATGGTGTTATAAAATTGGTTTAGAGTACTAAGATCACTATAAATAAGGTAATTAGGCAAAGAACTAATTCTAAGCCTACTATATAAGGAAAGATTGAAAAACTAGGAGCAAAACCGTTGATCTAAGGAAGCTAAATGTGATAACATTGATCTAAGCATCTTGGCATTGTGCATTGGTTGTGTACATACCAGACCTTATTCATTTCAAGTGGTTTAAAGTGTCTTTAGGAGTTAAGATTGGTTCAAGGACCCCATTTTCCTATGATGCATGGTCTAATTGATGACAAGTAAGGTAATTACTATTCAAGAATGAGTTAAGACTTGTAAGAATTATATTCTATTTTATGAGTTAAGATTGGAAGTTATCTATCTTGAGAGCATAACATGGAGTTGTATTACTTATTTCAAATTTAAGAGGACCCAGGACCATATAGAGAAATAAGGAGAGGGTTGAATTATTTTCTTGTTTTGGTAAAGTAGTTGAAGCTATCAAGAAGCTTATAGCATTCCATAAGTTTTAAAATAAGAGAGTTACAGTCTAAGTCCACTGATGAAAACGGATTTATAGAGAATATAAAGTTGTTCATGAGATAATTCTTTTTGAGAGGTCACAAATTTTGGGAAAATCCATTTCCAACCTGAAGAACTTCTCAATCAACAAGAAGAAACCAATAAGAATCAATCCACTTTTCTATGAGAAGGGTTCTTCAAGGTGTTGGTGAAATAATTAAACCGAATTATTCAGTCTCCATCAAGTTAACCTTAACAGTTGTTAAGTACAGTGCAAATAGTCCTAAGTCTCTTATGGTCTAGCAAAGAGTTGAGGTTTAGAGGTGATAATGAAGGAATAAAATACTAAAACTTGGAACTAATGGTCCTTACATTTCCCTCCCATATATTTTGGTGGATTCAAAATGTATCTTGACTCAGAAATTCATCAATGCATGAAATAGTGGAGTCACAGTACGGTCATAGTTTAAAGATACCTAATTAGATATTGTAACATTGAAATTGAAAAGTGTTTTACAAAGAACCTTATACTGAATTTTTGTACACAAGGAGAAGGGGCTAATGGGTGCTTAGCTAAATCAAGTGAAGGTGAGAAATTGAAAGAGGAATTTAGTAAAGAAGTGAGAAACTTAGACTTCACATGCACCATTTAGAAAGAAATGGGTCCTGAGATATGATCTTAGTTTGCATGAAAGATTCCAAGGTTGCTCTAACTATGAAGTGACCAAAATTATTGTTCTTGTACTCTTAAGAGGGAAGATTTAGTGAAGAAGAGTGGAAGTGAAGTTTTTATTTGATTATGTTCAATGTGATGGTTGACTTAACTTAGTTGAAGACCTAGGGACATGGTGAAATGAGGCAATGAGCATAATGTTGTCATGAAATCAAAGTTGCATTGGATTTGGAGATGGTCATCTTGAAGGAAAAAGGAGCTAGTTGAAGCCTAAGGGCAGTTGCAGCCAAACTGGGTTTTTGGGAGTCTTGGTTTGTGATAGGAACATTGAGTAAAAGGAGGAGATCTTGATTTCAAGAAGTATAATGCATGGAATGTGGAAAATGTTGACTATTCTTGAATAAGATGATGTAAAATTTAGGCTTGTTAGAGTATCAATATTCAAGGCTATTGAAGGACAAACCAAGAAAGGTATGGATGCTTGAGTTATTTCCTATTAGTGATCAATTTTGAATAATTTCATGGCATGTAGATGTAGTTGAGATAGTTATACAAGGTTATTGATCACAAGGAAGGGTTAAGATTCAAAAATCAAATTTTGAGTGTGCAAACTTGAGAAAAGTTGTGTTAAGTGTTTTAGAGGTAGAGTTAAAGATGTTCAAAAAGAGTGCTAATTGAATACAAGAAGGTTGTACTTGTTCTTGTAGAAGAATTTTTCTTACACCAAAGGGTCTTCGTTGAATTCTCTTATGAATTATCTTATTTGATAAACTTTGTTTTGAGGTGAACACGATTAATATTAGACATCTAGAAGGAATTAGTAGATTGAAGCACCCCAGTCTAGTGCCCCTCAATGGGAGTTAGTTATGCTCCTAGAGGAGGAAGATGGTGAAAATGAGGAGATTCCTCGAGGAAAGGAGATCAGAAATATGAAAAAGAGTTGGATTTTATATGAAACATGATTGTACATATATAAAATAAACTTATTTAGGGTTGAATCTTTCTTTCATTAAATTTTGATGGTATGAATTGAAGACTTTGGATTCTCTTTTAGAACTCGTGGAAGTTTGATTGTTATCTTCTTAGGATGCTTTATTAGGTGATTGATGATGGCAACTCCTTTTAAGTATGAAGATTAAACTTTTTGGATGAATGCATATGATTAAAGAACTAACAAGTGCATAATTGGAGCATTAATATAAGGATTACATCAATTATAGGAAGTTAAAAATGGCTTGGATAGAGAGTGAAAATGGTATTTTATGGTGTTTTATCCATTCATTGATTTGAGAATAATACTCTTCACTGTGAACTATGGTTACAATGGTCATTTATATATAATCAATTGTGTATCTGTGGTAAGAATTTCCTTTTTAAGATTTAACTTATGATGAGCATTAGCATTGATGTGTTTTTGTAAGCCTATAAGGTTGAAACCAATGACATCTTCCATTTGTATGTTTAGAAACTCTTGAGAAGACCATAAAAGTGACTGTACATGACATAAATTTTTTATCTTCTCGGCCTATGTACAGGTTACCCAGTTAGGGTTTGATGTTAATACAAGCTCACTATGCCAAACTGTAGTCATTCTTGAAGGCCTAAGTGAGAGGGAAGTTTATAAAGGAAAAGGTATTTGTATATGCAATGAAGGTTTAAGACTTTATAGGAAGTTAGATATTGGAAATGGGTATCCTAAAATGGTTTCACTATGACAAGAAAGTGAAATTTTCAGAATTTATGCGAGAAGATTCACAGTACCAAGACTAGAAGAGTCCTTGTGGACTAAGAACGCAAAAAGTGAACTGTGGAAGAATATTAAGGAGCTAGATTTTGAAATTCGTCACACACCCATTTATTGACTATTGATGCATGATTATGACATGTGAAATAGGGGGAAGGTTTGAAAGGATTCATTGGAGTCTAAAAGTCAACTTTTCTTGCTTTGGGATTGAAAACCAAGAGGCTAGTAAAGGGTGTAAGGAGGCAAAATATAACAATTAAAGTTTTAGGGGGAAATGAGTCATCATAACAGTTGAATTGTAATTTAATGAAGGTGAGGAAGTAGGGTAAATTTTTGAGATAGCTAATTGTGAATTGAAATGGTCAAGATATAGCATATTTATGACCTAGAGATAGTTGAGAAGAAACCCAAAAATAGGGTCACTAGATCAAATGAATGCTATTGAATTTTATTGAATGTCTATACTTAAACACACCAAATTTATGATCTGATCATGTTTATGCATACACAATAGACTAATACCAGATTAATCATATGGAATTTGATGGAAAAATGTATGAGCTCATTTTGTGAAGTAAAAATGGCATGGATGAATGTGTATACATATACTCATAATTTGAGATGTAACATCCATAAAATTTAGAGATAAAATTGCTCCTATACAATGGGGTTAACATTAATGATGTTATAGATTTTGATATGAAGATCAAATGTTTTAAATATGTATGACCAAATAAATCATAAATTTAATGAATTGACAACAATGCTTTATTCAAAGGGTTTTCAAAGAACTTTTACACACCCCTCCATCGTATAAGTTTTAAAAAAACTAGATAACACCATTATCAGTTACAATATCATAAAATAAACCCATAATACAATAAAGTAGAATGTGTAAAACACAAAAACACACATAAGATAACATTAAGGATTATTTTTCATAAACATGATGAATCACCATGAAGCATTATTTTTCATAATCACACTAAAACTAGACTGTGTAAACCATACATAACACATAGAAAACAACATTAAGACATTATTGGTCATAAAAGATAGAAATACCTTCAAGATGCATTCAATGTTCCAAAAGAGATCCAACGATGTGGAACTTGAATTTTGGTCGAGGGGGTTGTCCTTGTGATTCATGAAACACAAAAATAAGTGTTTTGAATTTGATTGAATACATCCTATAATCACATAACAAGTGATACTCACCCAAAATCTCTGCTATAGATTCACAACTTTCTTTGATTGTTGTACCAAACCGATTTCCATGTTTGTCTTGAGTATTTTTCTTCCACAAGTTGTGTCAGGAAATGTATACTCCTCATAGTCATGAGAATCATTGTTTAAATGCTCCACCATGACCTCATTTTGCTTCCTCTTTCGTAGGTTGCCTACTTACACCGAACCATGGCCATAAATGGGTGGTAGAAGTGTCATTTCTACTACAACCTAGAATGAACTCAAATGACAACGAACCAGAGTCATGTAAAATATTTTCAAATTGTTGCACACAATCTCTAAAAGAAAAAATATTTTCATCATTGTCTGAGCACCACATCCAACAATGCTTTCAAAAATCTTTCAATTGGTTGAGTACTTGCAATGCATTCCCATGGTTTCTATCATGTTGCTTCAGGACTGAGGTATTGTGTTTCCTGTTTTATTCTATAATCACCCTCAACTATCACAAAAAATAAAATTGCATTAGTAATTACAAAATAGTTGACATAACAAACACTATTTAGTAATAATAAAATATGTATTGTCAATGAAAATGTGGGGCTGCTTTGATGCGGCTTCTTCATGTACATTGCATTCAAATGCTTCCACAACATGAGTAATCAGGGTCACCTACAATGACAACAATAATTTTATTAATGTATAATGAATTTTTTTCAAGATAACAATGATACAACATAGTTGAAATAATGAAAAAACATACACCCTCACCACTGAAATTTGCCATCCCTTGTAGATGGACTACCCTCGCGTGTCCTCTCAATTTTGAACACCTTCAAAATATTTTTACAGTGTTTCCTTGGGTAGCCCAGGGACATTCGTAAACATAAAAATCTAGGATGAATATGTGAACTGAATACCATCAGTCCCTAGATATTTGGATTCTAACAATGTAAGATCCATGAATGGTATGGTTTACACAACAATCACTATCAGGTATTACTTTTGCCCTCTTAGTGGTATGAAAAAATTTCCTTCTCCTGATTGTAATTTTTTAATAAGCTTGATACTTGTAACTTCCTCTTACTTTTGTAATGTGATTCAACTCAAAACATCAATGTGTACAACAATCAATCCATTATTCTTGTGCATAATTTTTTCTTCAATCGCACAAGTATTGAGTCTTCAAGAAACAATGATATGATTATATGGATGCATTCGTATCAATGATGAGCATGGATGAAGTTGTAAAAAATTCTGTGGTATTGACCACATAGTTGCACGTGGAAAACAATAAAAACCATTAGAAGCATCAATTAAAAGTTGTTAACTCTACACATAGCTATAAATATAATCATATGTAGTTAACACTTACCAATATGTCCCTCTTACATTCCAGGTCTTTCTGAAATACTCCATAAACATTTTCTCCTCCTTGAAATCCTCCATGAATTCGTCAATAAGGAAAAAGGAAATGTGTTCATTGTCGATGATGGTGCATATGATGTTTCCTAATATCTGAAATATAATCGTCCTTAACCTCATTTTTCATATATTTATAAATAAAAAAATTGCATGACAATAAGTAATGTAAAAAACAAATAACAACCCAAGCGTATAAACATTATATCACAAGTTACTGAAGAAAGACAAACCTGTAAATATTCTTTATCCAATCCCTATAAACATGTCATGTGCATAACAAGACATAACAACCGAATATATACCTAAGACACAAAGAACATTATTAGGGTTGTAAATTATGTGCATTAAATTTATAGAACAAAATATTAGTATATTTTAACCTTATATATTTTATTTCGGAAGCCGCATTATCTGTAATGAATGTATTGACATGGAAATCATCCTTTTCCTTTTCCCCCTTGTGTAGACTTCAGCAAGCCATACATATATGTCATCCACTTTATTATGGGATGAAACTTCCCATGCAACAGTAACCCTAGCCTCTTGCTTGTCAAAAAAAAGAATCATGTACGATTGGTATTGAGGAAAATGTGTACAAAAAAATATCGTTAGAATGAGAGTGACTTAAACAAGTATATCCAAATATCAATTATGCTTGGAAATGAGATAAAAATGTCCTTACCCCATATTTATTAGTTGAGAATGTGGAATCCATTGCAATGATGGAGTTTTTGGAATCATGAACCATCATTTCAAACATCCATAGTGTTTGAAAGCCCATAATTAAAGGCATGTCAGTCCCACATGGCCTCTAATAATAGAAAAGTGTATCCCTTTCTGCGACATGCCACAAGTTGATACTAGTGATGTCGTGTTGGTGTTTTTGGGATCGAATGCACTTCACCCTCCTCCATGCATTCAACACATCTTTCTTAGTTATACACTCATCTATTTTGTTGATAATCCT
Source organism: Taxus chinensis (assembly GCA_019776745.2). Taxonomy (NCBI): domain Eukaryota; kingdom Viridiplantae; phylum Streptophyta; class Pinopsida; order Cupressales; family Taxaceae; genus Taxus; species Taxus chinensis. The sequence goes on from CM034146.1 coordinate 895,935,276, forward strand.
CACCAATTCTAGATCCATGTAGTTCCTTTCAAGGAAATTGTGTCAAAAAATATACCATCAAGCAAAATATATTGAAATGTAGTGCTTACATTCAATTGATAAATTAGAAGCGAAACAACTTCGTGGATCTAAGCTTATGTCCTTTGCACCATGGAAAAACTCACCTTTCTTATCACAATGATACATATAATTGTATATGATATGTGCCACATCTAGTCTACCAAAGATAACCCTCACATTGAAATGGCGCTAGCATCCACTTTTTTTTAAACCTTTTTTATTATTTCACTCGTATGTTTTTTTTCCTGCTATCAACAGGGCCATAAGCACGCCACATATCTGAAATAAAAGGAAATACATATTGATATTATGTATGGAATATGGTAAAGTTGCACTAACATATGTGAACACTATTCCTAAGGAATGCCAAACATAAAGTTAATATAAACAAACCTACAATACCTAATGGTAGCATGTGGTGCTTTGCATTCCACCGTATCCATGGATATCCTTTTCTCCTTGTATATGAATGTCGTCTCAGTGCTAGAACCAATAATGCCTTCCCCTTTAATAAAGGCATCGATCAGTTCTATGTGGATTGCCACACAAAGATCCATATGATCATTATGTTCGCCAATTGATGTTCATTCAAGATCATCTTGTGAAAAATGATATTTCTCATTTCACACATCTTGTACATCTAGGGAAAGAAGTTTTTCGTACTTTCACTTTCATGGAATCCTAAACAAAAACGCATAATCAATAAGTATTGTATTGAACATATCAGTATATGATGAAATATGACAAACCAAAAAAAGTATTATGCTCTTAAGATATTTTTAAACAAACTTGCATGAAATGATATATAGACTATGTTTGTTTATAAACAAAAGCACCGTAATATGATACAAGTAATGAAAATTTTCTAATTATGTATTCTATGGTATACACAGGCTCTCATTTTTATGATTATGTGAAAAGCGACGCAAACACCGTAATAGGATACTAGTAATGAAATTATGTGGTATACGCATGCTTTCATTTTTTAGTGTATGTGACAAATGAAGTGAACACCATAATAGGATACTAGTAGTGAAATTTTGTGGTATACACAGGATGTCATTTCTATGCCCATGTGATAAACAACGCAAACACTGTAATAGGATACTAGTAGTGAAATTATATGGTATCTCATCGAGAAGACCTTCAAATGCAAAATTTCTTATTCATGGGGTCAACTAAAAATGTAAAATTTCCACCCTTTTCATCTTAGGATATCATAAAAGAAAGTTTGGGATAAACCTACAGTGTTAGGTGGGCTTAAGATACTCAAGAATTCAAAATACATTTTTTCCCTCCAAATGTAATTTAAATCCTCGTATTATAAAATTGGATCCCTAAGTGTGTTAAAAAGGGTCTAGGAAAGTGGTGTGGACATGTTGAAAGGTTTCTAAGTCATATTAAATCATAAATATTGAAAATAATTGTAAAGGAGGCTATTTCTCTAGGTATGGTGTGTAAAGAGTTACCATGAGTCTAAGAAAATTCATTTATTGATCCAAGAAGATATATAAAATAAGGAATTCTAGTTAAAGGGGAGTTAGTTGGGGGAAAAGAGAGAGAGGATGACCTTGTGAAGAAGGTAGAGAGAGTGAGGAAGAAATACTCCTCGAGACTGGAGAGGGGAAACTTATAAGAGTGTGAATTTTTTATAAATAATGTCATTTTGTATGAAATTGTAGTTGAATAAGCTAAGGATGTGTTCCTGAATGTGAAGTTCAATGATTTTTGCATACATGATTGTCTTTAAAGTTTTTAATTCTTCTAGTTGGTGAAACATTGAATCGTGAAATAAATTTGCATGTTAGTTGAGTAGTTAATTCAATTCAATGTGATAAGGTGATGCCCTATTTTGGCTAGTTAGAAGTAACTTTTAAGTAAGAAATGGTATACTAAGATTATGGAAGCCTTGCAGAGGTGTATAGAATTCATTTGTGAGGATCTTATGCATGAAGCTATTGTTAAGGAGAATATAAACCCATACAAATAGATACATTGCTTTGTTTTATTGTTTAAGGTTTACTATAAGACTGAAATGTTCATCTATATCATGTAAGAATCTAAGCACGAGTTGATATGCACTTGTGATTTGATATCATAATAATTCAAGTTCATATGGATGTGAGGAAGCACTGCTACAAGTTGTAAGGGTGAAAGAAAAGTGGTTTAAACTCATGCATGTGTACATATCTATCCTTGATGCAGGAGCATCTTCATGATGCTTAAAGAGCACAAATAAGTTTGAATGAGCCTTTCATAGCATGAACATCATGTTCAAGATGTTGTTAAGTTTCCCTCCAAGTTTCAAGTTTTAAATGTTTGAAATTGTGATGTAAGAAGTCTTGTGTAAGAGTAAAAGGCTAAATGTTTGTTAGTATAGGTAAATATGAGTTGTCTTATCTTCATAACTACGTAAGAGGAGAGCTAATATTTCCTAGGATATTGTGTAGACCAACTTGGAGTTGTCAAATTTCAAAATTGGTAAACAAACTCCTTGAATTGTGTAAGTATGGTTGAGAAACCTCACCAAAGTTAGGAGTTAGACTAGGATAAGATTACTACAACTAAGTCAAGAAAAATTCAAACAAGAATAAGGTCGAATTCATCATAGTAGAGATGGAATAATAGACAATTAGCATGAAGGAGGTAAATTAAATAATCTAGAGTGAATAATGCATTGTAACAATGATATATGACAGTTTCTGAATTATGAATGAAGTGAATTTGAACCCCATAAATCTGATAGATCTCTAATTCCTCCTTTATAGTATGTGTTTTAGTGAGTTATGATTAAATGTTGTATGATCAATAAGTTAGAAGTTCTGATTTGTTACTATACATAAGGTTATTGACTAGGTAGTGGCTTGAAACCCTCAATGTGTTAAAATTGCACTAAAATTTGTGACTGCTACCTCAAAAAATTGGAGGAGATGCTTAGAAAACCAAATCAATTTACTTTAGTCTTGGATAGTGGGTTTTAGTGTTTTTATGAGCAAATGTATGCTCTCATCTTGAAATATGGCATCATCCAATTTTCATTTTAACCGATGAAATTGGATTAAAGTTTAAAGAAAGGTGTTGGCGAGAAAAATTTTTGGGTGGAAAAACTTGTGGATTTCTTGCCAACGCTCTCGGAATCTAAGTCCCTCTACTTAACCGGTGTAGCTTCCGTATGTGCATGGAAGAGAAAGTGTGAATTTATGTGGTGGTCTTTCGACTGGGGATCCAATAGGGGCACTCCACTGACCCTGTGGCAAAGCTAGCAATATCTTTCTAGGGAAGTTTTCGTCTAATAGAGTGGGAAAGGGGAGTGAGGAAAGAGGCAGGAGAACTAATGTTTCAGGTAGAAAATCATATTCCTAAAAACACACTAGTTAGATACTTCAACACATGCATTTATGGGAAGAAACAACTCTTTGAACAACAACAAGACCAAATAGAATTTATTGATCACCAAGTATCAAGAAACCCCTTAGTCAAAGAAAGATAGAAATTCCTTCTTCTTATATTGATTTCTCAAAATCAAAGTTGTACATAATGTGGGAATGGAAGAAATTTGTGAGGGGAAGAGAGTAGAAGAAAATGGCTATCTCCTTTGCTTTCTCTAGGTACAATGCACTATTGAGTTTACAAGATCAATTGCCAACCATTTGAAATGGGAATGGCGTTACAATTTATAGAAGGAGAGGTGACTTATTATCTTCCTCATGACCATCCATATGCCTTATTTCCAACTTTAGACTATTCATATTCCTACAAGAATAATTACGTCCCTTTTATAAAATCAAGGTGACTTAATTTACATTATGTTTCTAAAGTCACTTTTAAGTGACTTAAAGGCATATCAAAAAGTGCAAAACCCAACGAAGAATTATAACATTTGAAAGTGAGAGAAATTTGGGGGGAAGAGGAGAGAGAAATAGAGAGAGAAGAAGAAGAGGAGATGTCACCCGCTGAAGTCCATTGATCCTTGTTGATAGAAATCTCCAAATGCAGTGAAACTATGAATGTCTCATTGAACTCCTTACACATTCTGTGAAACGTCCTCCATTTTTAGCTCACAAATGCTCATTGAGTTGAATGAACTAAGGTGTATTTTGAATTCCCTTTGAAAAATGACTAGGATGCTACTCCGAACAATGATTGTCCCCCTAAATGATTATCCTTATGCATCCCACTTGTGCCAAAACATCTCTTTGAGTGTAAGACTTACCTATTTTTAGTATGTGTAGGAAAAATTGACTCCCTCGATCCTTTTTAGAAAGTGTTGTGACATTGATTCCCCTTGATCTCCCTACATGGAACCTCACTCCTTTGGATTAAATTTCTATTTCGTTAGCAGGTGCTCGAGGGCTCAAATTTCACATAGTTTTGCCCACTAGGAATGCCTGGAAATAAATTTTGAAATTTTGTTACCTGGATGTATTCTTCAGGCTATAGTGCACCTGCCAATGGTGGCCATTCATGGAGCTTGAAATTTGCATGTTATTCTATTTGTCTGAATTTGTAATGAAATCAACAGTTCCTATGTAGTAGACCTACTATTTTTTTTTTCCTCTGAGAATCGAATTGACATGGAATGAAGTTTTTTGATCATTTCCATTTCCGGAATGATCAGGAAATCTTACGAATTTTGGGCCCTCCTGCTTAACGAAGAGAGGAGATTTTTGGAGCAAATGATTCTGGGAACCATTTGACCTCATAGTGCTTCTAGGTATGGCAGCCATTGATCACCTAGAACTCAAAAATGAAGGAATGAGTAGTAAAAAATGGTTTCTAGTTTCATGCACTTGTATCTTGTGAGATATGATCTTCATTTTTAGGCTATGAAGTGACTTCACTGTTTTCTGGCCTCTTGTTCATTTGTTTCTCCGTTCTTTGTCATTTGACTGAATTTTTCCTTCTGAGACCTACACATCACTATGTGGATTCATGTGTTTCAATTTTATGTGGCCATGGTCGAGCTAGTTATGGAGAAATTGAAATGGTAGAGTGATGGTAGAATGTCTGCAGAGGAAGGATGCAAGATTGTCATGTGCACGGGAGTGGAAGCTATGTTGGAAGCACTGAAGGAAGCACTGAGCGACAGTAGTTGGATTTGAAAATTTCAAAACATGCACATAAAGATAAGCTTGGGTGAATTTTTCATGACTTGATGTCCCTAATGTCAGGGACATGAGGGACATCAAATTCCATGGTGGTCAAGAGGATGACACGTGGTGGCTATCCAACGACAGGGAATGAAGGTGGAAAAAGATTCTTTAAAGCACTTGGGGCTGGAAACTAGTTACATGGGTGTCCAAATGACTCCCTATGGGGGTTGGGAGAATTTTTCAAGGTCTGATGTCCCCCACCTTAGGTGCACAAGGGACATAAAATTCCACAGTGGTCCTGGAGTTGACATGTGGCACCTGATCCAATGACAAGGAATGAATGTTCCAAACAAGCACTTAGGGGTAGATTTATGGTCACGTCAGTGTCTAGAAGACTCCCTATCAGGACTGGGTAGTTTTTTCAAGTTCTGATGTCCCCCACCTTAGGTGCATAAGGGATATCAAATTCCATGGTGGTCCTGGAGTTGACACGTGGTGCCCAATCCAACGACAAAGGATGAATGCTCCAAAAAAGCACCTGGGGGTTGAACTGTCAAGTTTGGAGGTCACATGAGGGTCAAAGAGGTCATATGAGGGCTAAGAGGGATTCATGGGGGCTGGGTGCACTTTTCAAACCTTGGTGTCCCTAAGCTTGGGGGACGTGAGGGACACAAAATCCCACTAGGCTCTTAGTGTTGACACGTGTCCTTCCAAAAATTTGGCTAAGTCTTGAACTTGTAATAGTGAAAACTTGAGCTCCCGATGCACGTTTTTGGAAAAAAATTATATGATCATGATTGGAAATATCCTTTTGAATCCAATGATGGGGGTATAATGTATTTATTATTTCATTTGATCCTTAAAAAATTAGATTTTTTATTTTGTACTCCACATGTGCCTGATAAAAATTGCCTACAGACCTGATGCTCCAAAGTGTTGTGAAACATATTATTTCAACATAATTGAGGTCTTGGAATCCTCTTTTTGGAGAATTTTTTTTCTCCTAACTCCATCCAGAGCTCCCGGAATCTTCTTTTGAATCCCAACAACTGTTTTAGGCCTGTGTACTGCTTAGGCTTGTGAACCCTATTTTTTTACTCAGACTGCTCCAAGTCTTGTAAAACTTTCCCAAATCTTCAAAAATCATTTCCATAATGTTTTAAGGTCTTCATTTCATCTCCGTGTTGAATTTTTCCCTTTCATTCCACTCCAGGGAGTTGAATCCATTCCTTGGAATGCTATCAATAGCCCTTCCCTATACTGCTAGAAAATAGTGTCTTTTTAGAACTCCCTAAAATAAACTAGGGGAAAAATTAGAATTTCCTAAATCACCTAGGGGACTAAATTGACATCAAATAGGGGGTGATCAGATTGATAGATTTGACCTAGGTTGCCTAGGAATGATAAAACATGAAAAATTCACCATAGGGCTATAGTTTTCATGCTTGGAAACTTCCAATTTCCCTGTTACACATTTTCATGACAACAACTCGCTCTAGCTTGGGAAGATGACATGGAATAAGCGCAGAGAAGACATGACATGGGAATATAGAATCTCAATTTTAGACCATATAATATGTTGACTAGTGCCTTATCCATTGGGTCCTATGGATTCATGTACAAATTCTAGAAAGGAATATTAGAAGGAAACACACACACACAAAACAAAGGAAAGGAAAGACATGACACACAACAGGAAGGGAAACACATGTAACAAAAATGGAAACACACCTATCAATCACCTATTGTACAAGGTGGGTGACAACCCGACTTTCACTGAAATACTTTCTCATTTCTCAAAAGTTACCCCTAAATAGGTAACACCGAATGATGATGTTCTACGAAGCCGTTGACGGGTTCCAAAAAGTAGCCTCCCTTCCTCAATTGATTATGAAAGCTAGGTGATTTCACAATTGTCCTTTTAATTTGTAGGAGTGAGTTCATGATTGATGCTCGAGTCCTTGTTTAGAAATTCCATTGCCTTCATGCTCTTTAGAAATTTGTTTCATCGTGCCAGTTGCCTTCCATGTTTATCCATATAGCTGATTCTCCATCGAGCATCTCATCACTACCTTAATGCTGATTTTCATTCCAATTCCTTTGATATTCCAAGTTACTTTCTTTCTCGGGTCTATGCTCATTAACATCTTCTCTATAATAAACCTTCGATTCATCCTTTTCCTCCACTCCACTTTGAGGTGCTTGAGTACTAACGAAAGGATTGGATGTGAACTCATACTTGTCTTGTATGTCCATGACACTAATGAAGAGATCAAGAATCATCTTTGGATCTTCTACAACTTCTACTGCATCTAATAGTTCTTACACACAATAATGTTTCATCATTTACTATAGTTCCTCTTTGTACCCCTTTGAATAATCTTTATCTTGCAACTCAAAGAAACTATCTGGAGGGATTACCTCATCATCTCAAGAATCACTACACTCTACCAATCCTTCATAAAAAAGATCTTCATCTTTAGAGGTCTCAAAAATCCTTTCTTTAATTTCTTCCTCATGGGAAGAGTCTTCATCTTTAAATGGGAAAGAAAATATCTCCATTTTGGTATTACATCCATCAATAATTAGCTCAAGAGTGGCATCATATGTTTCATCTTGTCTTAACTCAATATGGCCAACCTTCACATTATTTAAGTCTTCCAAATCAGCTTCACACTTGTCTTGCAAATATGTGGCTTGCATCAAGAGCTCGAGACTGAGCTCGGGATCTTTAGTTTCTTCTACGGCTCTAAGAATTTCTTGTATGGACATTTCTTTCAAAACTTTCATGGGCTCATCACAAGCTGATATTTTCTTTCCATAGATGGCCTGACTGATATCATCCTCATCCCCAAATGGGAATGTGAATAACTCCTAATCATATAAACTGTGAAAATCATCAAGAACCATCTCCTCTTCCTCGATGGTCTACATCATCTAGTGATTTGGGGTTATCCTCTTGTAACTAGAATCTACTAAATGCTTCTTCAAACTCCAAATCTCTTCGGGAAGGCATGTCTGGGCCTATTAAGATGGGGATATCCTCTTCCTCCTTGGTTTCCACAAAGTGATTAATCAGCCTACTACCTTGATACAAGATGTTAGCTTCTGAGCTTCTAAAATTTCATACCATGTACCTCATTTTCTTCTCAAGAAGTAATTTCTCCATGTCTCCCTTCACTGGTATGGTTGTGGATGACCAATTCATCTAAATTTTCCCTCCCAAGTCTTGGCAGAAACTTCTACTCAACAACATTCCGAATGAGGCCGGGACATCGACTACCAAAATCATTGCTAAAATTTTCTTGTCCAGAAATTTGGCGAGAGACACTTGTGCATCTTTGAACTTCCCTACAAGTGGGACCTTTTTTACTCCAAAGAGTAACAAGAGCCACTAGGTGGAGTCATTGTAAGTTTAAGAGCCTTGGATACCTTCAAAGGCATCATGTTGTATGAGGAACCAAAATATATTATGCAATTGTTCAGTACATATTCTCCAACAAGAAGGGAGATGTAGAAAGGTTCAACTTTATCAGTCTTTGATGCACTCAGAGAAAGCATGTTCTGTGAGGGAGGTGTAGGTGAGTTTGGTAGCATGCCTTTAGACCTAGAAGTTAAAATATTGGGTGTTAGACTACCACTCCTGATGTATCATACGAACCTCTCGAATTGTTCAGGATGAGTCCACAAATATTCAGTTTCAGTAATTTACACTTTGGATTTGTTTTCATATTCTATGAAGTCAAAGGGAGTAGATGTGGACAAGGGGAGTGAAGGGACTGATTTTGGGGTTTGGATAGGCTTGGGAGTAGGATTTGATGTTTGAGGAATGGAGGGTATTTTAAAAGGTACACTAGGATATTTCAAGTTATTAGATTTTGTAGGAGCATATTTGGGTTTAGAAATGGAAGAGACATTGGAAGACTTACTTGGGATTTCGGGAGTCTTCTTACTTGCTACGGGATCAGGATCCAACAATGTAGACTTCATGGAAGATGGAAGTGGGGATCCTCGACTGATTATTTTATTTTTTAGAGTCACCATAGGAGGATCATCAACCTTCTTTTTTTTTGCAGCAGTGGAGGGAGATTCTATTTTCTCAGACTGAGAATGAGTGAATACTGTCACATGAGAAACTGGGTGCATCTTCTTCATAACCTCCAGAATACTCACAAAATCTGATTTGTGCATCATTCTCAAACTCATCACTTTCTAGGAAACTACCACCTTCACTTTCTTGTTCAAGCTCTTCTTCATCTTCTTGAAATCTGCAATTTATGTTCATGGGTGGGGCCTCCAAGGAGAGCCTTTGGGGTGCTCCTACAATCTGATTTCTGTTTCTTCTTTAGGAAGAAACATGTTCAAATATTTCCCTCTTCAAAGATGCTATCTCATTCACCAAATTTTACAATGATGGATTTGTTCTCTCATCTTCAAGATGTTGGGCCTTGCCCTTTGATGGATTCTTGATTTTTCCAGAGAGGATGAGATCGTCATCAATTCAATGGCCCTCGTTTGTGCTTCTACAATGTTCCTTGGTTGAACTCTTCATAGGAGAAAGCCTACCTCTGGTGATTGAGCATTTATGAAGAATCTTTTGATATTGTTCTGAGAGGGCGAATCTTCTTCTGGTATCCTGTGAAGCAACTATTTGAAATGAGCCATGAAGTCTCTCATTATTTCACTTTCTCCTTTCCTCATTTGAGCCAACTGCACCAAGAGGTCTTGACAATCTTCAGTTGATTTAAATATTTCCTCGAAGGTATCCTTGATGTCATCCCAACCAGTGATGGATCAGGAAGGTAGGAGGTAGAACCATTTTACTACTTTTTCTTGGAGGGACTCTATGAACAATCTTACAGCAACATCTTCATGCTAGACACCAAGAATTCCACATGATGTCGTGAAAGCAGCAATGTGTTCTTCAGGATGTTGTGTGTTGTCACCTTTGAACTTTGGAAAGTTCTTGTGGGAACCCATTGGTAGATCATGAAGAGGAGGTTCAAGAACAAGTGGGCATGTATTCCTTCCCCATGGAACAATGGGTCGAGGTATTTGTTCTTCATCTTCCATTGTTGTCTTCTTCTTCTATTTCAGCTCTTACTTCTAGGAAATTCTTCTTCAAATTATTCTTCTTTTGTGAACTGATGTTAAATGGTTTGAAAAATGGGATAATTTGAAAGAGTTTGGATAGGAAAGAACTTATCAAATTTTCAGATGGAAACTTGAAGAAGTATGGATTATTCTAATTCGTTCTTGTTGATTTTTCAAAGCTTCAAAATTGGAATTAGCAAATCAATAAACCTAGTGTATCTTCTTTATGAAAACTTTTAGGAACACGAAAACTGTGGAATGTGAAAATTCATGCAGAAATCAGAAGTGTATCTTTCGGCAATGGACTTTCATGAACTCCTTTTTTTTCAATATTTGATTTTTTTTTATTTTCAGACCTTGTGGTCATATTTTGGGTGTAGATGCTGCTAAATCTGCCCCACGGTGGGTGCCAAAAACTGTTGGTAAGAAAATTTTGTTGGGTGGACAAACTTGTGGATTTCTTGCTAATGCTCTAGGAATCTAAGTCCCTCTACTTAACCAGTGCAGCTGTCGTATATGTGCATGCAAGAGAAAGGTGGATTTCTATGGTGGCCTTTTGATGGGGATCCAATAGGGGACACTCCACTGACCCTGTGGCAAAGCTTCAGATATCTCTTACTAGGGAAGGACCTTGTCTAAAAGTGGGAAAGGGAGTGAGAAAAGAGGTAGGGGAACTAATGTTTCAGGTAGAAAATCAGATTCCTACAAACACACTAGTTAGAACTTCAACACATGCATTTATGAGAAGAAACAACTTTGTGAAGCAACAACAAGACCAAATAGAATTTGATTGATCACCAAGTATCAAGAAACCCCTTAGTCAAAGAAAGATAGAAACTCCTTCTTCTTGTATTGATTGCTCAAATCAAAAGTTGTACATAAGTGGGAATGGAGGAAATTTGTGAGGGGGAAGTAGAAGAAAATGGCTATCTCCTTTGCTTTCTCTAGGTACAATGCACTCTTGAGTTTACAAGATCAATTGCCAACCCTTTGAAATGGGAATGGCATTACAATTTATAGAAGGAGAGGTGACTTATTATCTTCCTCATGACCCTCCATATGCCTTATTTCCAACTTTAGACTATTCATATTCCTACCAAAATAATTAATTCCCTTTTATAAAATCAAGGCGACTTAATTTACATTATGTTTCTAAAGTCACTTTTAAGTGACTTAAAGGCATATCAAAAAGTGCAAAACCCAACAAAGAATTAGAAAATTTGAAGGTGAGAGAAAGTTGGGGGAAGAGGAGAGAGAAAGAGATAGAGAGAAGAAGAGGAGGAGATGTCACCCGATGAATTCTGTTGGTCCCCATTCATGGAAATCTCTTATGTGGTGAAGTTCTGACTGTCCCATTGTTCCAAAACTGTTCTTTGAGCGTGGCTTCCTATTTTTATTAAATGCCCAGATGGGGGACTCACTATTTTTAGTAAGTGGTCATTTTCATTGTTTTCTACTCTGGATAATCATTGTAGCCTTTTGGAGATTTTCAGTGCACATTGCACTTTCCATAGCCACTTTTGATGAAGACTTACCAAAAATAGCAAGCATGTGTAGGAAAACTTACGATTTTTAGAAAGGGTGTTTCTAGTACTTGATTTGCAATGGAACGTACTTTTTTGGACTCTTCTTGTCTATTACAATCACACCCTTCAAATTTCACATAGTTTTTCCCACTAGAATGCCTAGAAATAAATTTTGAAATTTTGACCTAGCAGTGGCTTCGGGCACCGAGCTGCCATGGCGGCCATTAATGGAGCTTGAAATTTTTAGGTATGGTTTTTGTATCTATTTGCAATGAAAACAAATCCAATGTAATAGGTTTTTTATTTGGAGCTCGTGTGTCCCAAGTTTTTAGCTCATTTCCATTGTCGAAATGACAGGAAATCCGACGAATGTGAGCCGGTGCACGAAGAGAGGATTTTTTTGGAGCAAATGATTCTGGGACACCATTTGGACCTCTTGTTTGTTTCATCTTGATCACCTTGAAAAATGAAGAATTCTGCAAAAAAAAATGGCATCTCGATCCGACTTGTATCTTGTGAGATATGAAGATTTTTCGATCGGGTGACTTCATGGTTATCTGGCAAACCCCTTCATTTTCTCCCCATTCTTTGTCATTTCACTCCATTTTTTCTCTAATACCTGCATATTTTTGTGTATTCATGGTTTGGAGAGTTTATGTGGCAATGGAGGATCTGGTTTGGAGCAACAATGGTTGACCGGGTGTCTAGACAATCATGCACGAAGCCATGGCAAGGTATGAAGTTGTGAAGGAGAAATGAGGAGGAAGAAATGACTAAGTGTTGGATTTAAACTTTCAAAACATGCACATGGAGGGGATGGGTGCATTTTTATATACCTGATGTCCCTAACCTTAGGGAAGTGAGGGACATCAATTTCCATTATGGTCAAGGATGATGCCATGTGTCCTCGATCTAACGGCAGGGGATTTGCTTGAAAAATGCACCTGGGGGTTGAAATTTGGTCACGTGGGTGTCCAAATGACTCCTCATAGGATAATATTGGGGGCATTTTTCCATGTCTTATGTCCCCCACCTTAGGTACATAAGGGACATCAGTTTCCACGGTGGTTTTGGAGGTGACACGTGGCGCCCAATCCAACGGCAAGGAATGAATGCTCTAAAAATGCACCTGGGGCTAAAACTCGGTCACGTGGGTGTCCAAATGACTCCCCATAGGGTTTGGGTGAATTTTTCAAGGTCTTATGTCCCCCACCTTAGGTGCATAAGGGACATCAAATTCTATGGTGGTCCTAGAGCTGACACGTGGCACCCGATCCAATGATAGGGAATGGATGCTCCAAAAATATACCTAGGGGTTGAACTGTCGAGTCTGGAGGTCACATGAGGGTCCAAGAGGTCATATGAGGGCTGAGAGGGATGATAGGGGGCTGGGTACACTTTTCCAACCTTGATTTCCCTGACCTTGGGGGACGTGAGGGACACAAAATCCCGCCAGGCTCCTGGTGCTGACACGTGTCCTCCCAAAATTTTGGCTAAGTCCTGAACTTGTAACAGTGATAACTTGAGCTCCCGATGGACTTTTTTGGAAACATTTTATATGATCCTGACTATAAATTTCCTTTTAAATCTAATGGTAGGGATATAATGTCTTTATTATTCCATTTTATCCCTGAAAAATTTAGATTTTTGATTTTGTACTCCACCTGTGCCTGATAAAAACTTCCTGCAGACCTGATGTGCCAAAGTGTTGTGAAAAATGTATTATTTCACAATAATTTAGGCCTTGGAATCCTATTTTTGGAGATATTTTGTTTTTCTCCTAACTCCATCCAAAGCTCCCAGAATCTTCTTCTGAAGCCCAGCAATTGTTTTAGGCATGTGTACCGCCTAGGCTTGTGAACCCTGTTTTTTACTCAGACTGCTCCAAGTCTTGAAAAACTTCCCTAAACCTTAAAAAATCATTTCCATTATGTTTTAAGGTCTTCATTTCATCTACGTGTTGAATTTTTCCCTTCCGTTCCACTCCTGGGAGTTGAATCCAGTCATGGGAAGGCTAACGATAACCCTTCCCTATACTGCCAGAAGATAGTGTCTTTTTAGAACTCCTTAAAATCACCTAGGTGGAATGAATAGAATTTCCTAAATCACCTAGGGGACCAAATTTACATCAAATAGGGGGTGATCAAACTGACGGATTTGACTTGGGGTGCCTAGGAATGATAAAACATGAAAAATTTGCCATAGGGGTATAGTTGTCATGCTTGGAAACTTCCAATTTCCCTGTTGCACATTTTCACGACAACAAAAGGTATACCCCAGCTGGATGAAGGAGTTTACAAAGTTTCTGCTTAAATAGACACTATGTAGAAAATTTTAATGAGGACAAACAATTTGCAAAGCAAGGGAGTTATGATAGTCAATAGAGAAGGAAGGTAAGTGATGTGAACTTGATAAATCCTCATGTGTTAAGGCTTAAGAATGGTTGGGATGTTTTTTTGAACTAATTAGAAATTTTTTATATTTTTTTACAAGTGTTGAGAAATTATTTTGATTGACTGTCCCCAAATCAGTCCTTGTCTAGACCCTCCTAGGACTGTTATACCTTGATTTTGTCAATGTTTTGATAGAGGGGACTTGAATGAAGATTCATCTATGTTCTAAATTTCCTACAAGAGGGAAAGAATCAATATACAACTCTATATGTCCTAATGATTACTATATTCTAAAATCCTATTCAATACCTACAACTCATTACCTAGTGGTTAATATTCTCCATTATAGTCCTAGAATCTCATTAAGATTACAGAGAATTAGGCCTAAGATATCTTATATTAAGGAAGTAATCTCCTAAGTAACAGTCTTGGACGTTGAGGGTATATATATATGTCTTACATGTTGAGTGATAATGAATTTTTATAATGAATCTAATATGAGGTATTAAATTCTTGAGTAATCTCAGATGACATAGGTATAAGCACCAAAGAACATGGGTTTCATCAATGAAATGATCCCCAACTAAAAAGGATAGTCCAAGAAATGGGCTTCTAGCAAGTCCCATTCACTATTCTCCTAATGTGAATTAGGTAATAACATACAAAGAACAAGGTACAAGAACTCAATATGTTTATTTCATGATCATATTGAATGATAGGACTATGTTAAGCAATAGGAATGAGGATACAAATCTGTCCTTCAAACACTTTTGGTGGAGAATACATGAGCATGTTTTCATGGTGAAGGTTGAGAGCATATAGGTGAGGTATAAAAACATTGATTTCATACTCCTTATAGGTAAGGTATAATGCATACAAGTAAATGTTTTCATGGTCAAGGTTGAGAGCATATAGGTAAGGTATAATGCATGCAAGTAAATGTTTTCACAAAGATCATTATCATTATCATTAAACTGAAGAACATAAATCAAGGATTGTGGGTTCTCAAGCTAATCTATAGTATGATTTTTCTATGAACGATAGTTGTTGACCTAAGAATGACACTAGTCATGCACAGTCTAGGTAAGAATAAATGAGTGTTTTTTCAAAGTTTCACATGTTATTTACGCCAAATGGTAAATAATTAACAAGGAGTATAGAGAAATATACCCTTGGGTAAAGTTTTGGGTCTTGAATCCATAATTATAGGGAGTTAAAGAAAACTTTAGACTCTCGTGTAGACACATGCCTGAGTAACCCTCTAACTAGGGTTTGGAGGTTAAAATTCCATTACCTCTCGAATACACACATGGAATTGAGTAAATTTTGTATAAAATACTATCACCATGTGATTTAAGTGTTTATTAAGGTTTTATCTCATGAGAATTAGTTCCAAGGAAGATGTTAATGACAGTCTCTTGGAGGACAACAAACACAACTTATAAGGCTAATGGGTAAGACCATTTAACAAAGGAATTAGGTCAATATGGTGGAGTATTGATATGAAACTTGGTGCACAGAGGAAACTTGCAAATGGGAGTCTGAGAATGCCGTTATTTTGTCTTGAAACCTCCTATACAAAAATTTATGATTGAATTTTCCTAATGACATGGAAAGTAGGAAGATAGTGAACTTGTAGAGGAAAAGAGGGATATCATGAAGAATAAAGTGAGATAGGGTATGAAATTTGGCATAAATCTTGATGATGGAAAAGGATATTTGAATAATATTTGGATTTTTATTGGGTATGCTTGGGTATCTTCAACTATGACTCATGCAAGAGCATTGTCTCAAGAACACTGTGTTGACAATTTTTGCCCCACAGGAAAAATTGGTTAAGGCCCACATTTGGTCAAATAAGAAAAAATGGGTAAAAATATGATGAGTTTAAAAAATACCAATACTCAATCCCTATCAGGCCTCAAACATGAGAAAATTCTAAAAAATTAAGAAAATGGGGCCCTGGGGTCAAATTTTCATTATTTGGCCTTATGGCCCACCGAGCCCAAAAAAGGAGCTCGTCGAGATGCTCGGCGAGAAACTCACTGAGATGGGATATTTTTTGGAGGTATTAAGTTAGGAACAAAATCTAATGATTAAGGTGAAGATCCCAAGTGACTCAGTCTTGGTCACGGCTCCAAAGGAAGAAATATTGACCCATAAGTTGTGTGGGGAGCTCAATATCAGCCCGCCCTGGGAGGTAAATGGAAATGGGTCAGCCCCAAGCTCAAACAAACACACGGTGACATCAAGAAGGTCAGTAGATTCATATAGATTAGGGGTTTGGTCATATAGTGAGAGCTCACTTTGGAAATCAAAATGGAGGTCACATCGATTAGAGTCGTGAGCTAGGGTAAAGGGTCAAGCTCCCTAAGCTCAACTAAGTGGAAGAATTTTGGGGGCGATGCAAAGGTATTAAGCCCAAAAATTGATTAAAGGAGTTGTCTCAGCAAAAACCATGCAAGATATGAAGGCCGAGCTCAGCTCGAGTGGGTTGAAGCAACATGGCATGGATAGATCGGAAGCGAGCCAACCAGGTGAAACATTAGCAGAGCCCAAAGTCTGGTAACTTCAAACTTCGAGAGTGTGATCATTCAGAGATGGCAAGTCAATTTTGGGGGTCATAGTGAGTTACGAAGAGTTTGGATTTTGACACATTTGAGATTCGAGAATTAGTGGTTTCAGAATTTTGTTTCGGGGTTGGTGATGAACTAAATCCGAAGTGGTTGGCGAAAAAAGTATGAAAGGTAAACACCTAAAGGCCTTAAAAGTAGGTCAACGTGGAAAGCATAGGTGGTTTGAAGGGTTGAGACATTAGGGTTTTTTATTTGGGTGAGTTTTGGCACCCGTAGCGAGTCATTTTCAAGTTCAGGACGCAGGGAATCCGAAAACAAAGGATCCGAAAGCTCAAAACCATTGAACTCTTGTCGAGTCATTGCATGGGTCACTGAGCTGAGTTAATCAGTGAGTTAGGGGGTAGGTAGACTTGTTGGGGCTCGAGCTCGCACTAAGATATATGGTGTGCAATGCAAATTTGTGGAGCTCGGTACATGATGAAACCAACTCAGTAAGGGTAGATGAGACCTAATCATGGATAAAGTTCAAACATGCATAACATCTGCATTCCTTAACCAAATTTAGAAAAATTGTAGTCATTGAAAAGGATTTTTAGAGGAGAATTTGATGGTGATGGCCAAATCCTAAACCCAAGGAGGCAGGGAAAGTATAATTCCAAGAGGCAACCTTGTAAAAAAGATGAGATCAGGAACCGGCCTTTTCTAGAGAGCTATCCCATTTCACAATGTCCCACACTTAGGATAGCTCAATGTTATGCAATCACGCCGAATGTCCCATCTCAAACCATGTCATTTGGGGGGTGTTGTGATTTTTCTATAATACATTGTAGGGAATTTTTGGATAAGTGAGGATTAATGGACAACTTTATCTTTTGGAATCAATATAGTAAGTGTTCTAACAATTTTTTTGAGTGTTGAATCAAGGTAAGAAGTTGAAGAAGAGTCATCAAAGACTTCAATAGCAAAAGTTATTTGATTTGGAGGTTAAGGACCAAGAAGGCTAGTGAAGAAAAGTATAAGAAAAGCAAGAAGGATTGAAGATTTATGAGTTGAGATATTTTTAAGGTATATAGCGACATTTATTATAGGGTGTTACACATGGTAGAGCCATTTAAGATGAGTTTGGTCAAAATAGAAAGAATAAGCCATTTTGGGCTTGGAATGAACCTCAATTTTAGAGGTTAAGGTAAAGTTATTGTATGAACCCTTCTTTATTGAATGAATGTATGAATGAATTTAATTTTATCTACATCACTAAGCTCTTCTCATGGACCTAGGATGTTTTAAAGATATAAAAATGCCTCATTGTGAGAGCATGCACATATGAAAGGTCATAAAATTTAGTTATGAGACAAGAAGAAGTTACATGAAAAGAGGAAAATTCAAATATATGGAATAAAAAGGGAATTATAAGACATTCCTTGAGGGAAAGAGAGTGCATGTGAGAAGGCTCATAGAGAAAGGGAGGTAGAGAGCCTTGTAGTATGAATATATTGAATAGAAAAGATAGAAACACTATTTTTTGTAAGGAATTATATGTTGTTTTCTTTATCATGAATTCTATGTATGTTTTAAAGCTATACATTCAGTTATTATTCTTCAAGAACTCATAAGGGGTGGTTGGAATTCACTATAAAAGTTTAGAAGATTAAGATGGGAAAAACTCTATTTATTGTGTTTGCCATTTTGACTTTGTTTACATGACTCATAGTATCCTTGAATGGTGATGTATTGTTGATCTTATTCAGTGTTAGTATCATTGTAGAAGAGATTTAGATGAGTTAATTTAACATTTAAATCTATTTAACCTATTCTCCAATTGTGAGTATGTTGTTCTTAATAATGCATGCAAACAAAACTGAGACAAGTAGGTTGAATGAGTTGAAATGGGAAAATCTCAATGATCAAAGGATGGATGCATTTTAGGTGGTCTTATTTTAGGAGAAAAATGGATATTGTTTGGAGGTTCAATGCATGCAAGTGAAGGAATTTCATTGAAGTGGAATAAAACTCCAAGTAATAGGATACTGGCATGTAAATTTTGTGGTATACACAGGTTATCAATTTTGTACATATGATGCAAACAATCCAAACACTGTAATATGATACTGGTAGTGAAAGTTTGTGGTATACATAGGCTATTATTTTTGTGTGTATGTGACAAACGAAACCAACACCATAATAGGATACTAGCAGTGACATTATGTGGTCTACATAGGCTGTCATTTTTGTGCGTATGTGCCAATCGACACCAACATCATAATAGGATACTCATAGTGAAATTTTGCGGTATACATAGGATGTTGTTTTTGTGCATATCGATGGATTTAGAAAAGAGGTAGCATTTTGGATGTTGGTTTCGAGAGGATGGGGATTAAGGATCAAAGTCTAGGGTATGATAGGATGTGTGGATGATTAGATTTGGATTAGGTTGGTTGATTAAGGATGGTGATGGGATTTGGGTTAAGATTGTTTAATTAAGGATGGTTGATTATGATGATGTTTGATTGATTAAAATTTTATGTTGATATGATCGTTAAGGGTGTTCACAAGATAGCAACCAGCATGCAATACATACCCTAACTAGTCAAGTGGGATTACAATCAAGCTATTACCCGCTTTCAATACCACACACCGATGGTGGTGCCATAATTATCTCTCCACCTATGTGTCAATGTGGGGTCAACTAGTAAGTGATCTTGGGGAGTGTGGCCTCCTTGCACAATATTTTGTTATGCAACCAAAAGGTTTCCTAGACTAGGATATACGAGTTCACTAAAGGAGTACTTGATATACCTTGCGGTATATGGGGCCCAATTCCATGTTGCAAGGATATTTTCTTAGGCCTAGGTATTGGGACATAGAATCCCCTCACTTCATGCCACTCTTAAAACAAGAAATTTCTTAGCCAATAACTATAGTTGTCTAAGAATTTGTATACCCCGCCATAACACGGGGTGTGTCTACATGCGTGGAGATGAATTCCACAGTCACGAGACACCTAGGACTATGGAAAGTGTGTGGATCTCACTTCTACATCATGTTTTCCCTACAAAATAAAAATGGGAAGGCTAGTTTTTTTATCCTCAAGATCATCCTAGGACACAAGAGGAGAGCATAAATGGTTTCTCCTTCAGGATAAACAAGTAATGATGCAAAACACACCAGAAAGATGATGCAAGAAAGTAGATGCAAGATAATAAAATTAAACAATAAAGATTATGTGATTAGGTCTTTAAGAGAAGGCCCTACAAAACAAATATTATTAATTTGATTTATAAACCTAAATTTCTTAGACGAACCATCCTAGAAAACAAAGGGTTAGTATTTTTAAACTATTTTTTATCTTTGGTAAGCATAAGTAGCTGCACACAAAGTGTTAGTAGTTTGAAGTGAGAATAATATAACTCTATGTGTAGTTTCCAAGTTAAATTTGAAATTTCGATCTCTCTCCCTCTTAAAGTATTTAAGCCAAGTTAAAAGTTTGAAGAAATAGCAAAATCAGTGCCCTAGTGCTGTTTAAATCTCTTTTTTGCTCATTTTAAGAAAATTCTCCATCTCTCGGTCGATGCAAGTAATATCCTTCTTACAATCTCATTTTTTGATCAAAATTATCCGCTTGTTCTATGTCCTGGATCGTCAAATCATTGTTTTACCTCCATGCCTCCAACTCGCGAAGGAAATTCAAAAATTGGACTCAAAATGATGAAGTTTTCTTCCTCTGTGTATTTTTCCCACTGTTGGGAATGATGGGTGTTTTCTTCCCCATCAAATTTTGGCCCCATCATCCATGGGTACATGGACATACCTAATTGGAAGTAGATCAGCAGAGAAATTTGTGTTTTTGAGCCTCTTTGCAAAAAAGGTGAAAAGTTAAAAAGCGACCTGCAGCCTTGATCAGGCTATAAAGGAAAAAATCAAAGTTGAAGCCCACTGGGAGAAAAGTCAAAGTGAGAGAGCGGAATGGCAGAGAACTTTGAGTTTTTGAGCCTTTTTTCCAAAAAAGGTTAAAATGTTGAGAAAAGGACCATGACCTCATTTCCAATGAAAATGTGCCACGTGCCTAAGTTAAGAAGTTGAAGCGGGGGTGCGGGCTAATTAGTTCCAAATTTCCAAATCTCTAAAAAAATAGTAAAATGCAAAGGGCTTTCCCCCCATACCTACTCCAATCTCTTCCTACCATGTGGGAAGCCCGATTTCAAAGTTATAAGAGAAAATTAAACGGTTTGTGTTCAAACTGGCAAACCAAATGTAACATTCGTGTTGCAAGATCAAGTTTTTTGACCCGCCATGAGTGTTTTCTTCTCACAATGGAGGAATTTGAAGAGGCGTAAATGATTTGTAAAGTTTGTAACCATTTTGGCATGAGATATAATGGCTCCTCAGAGCCATTCCAAGGGCTGGAAATTGATTTCAAAAATACCAAAGTGCTCTGTACCTGGAAAAAGATAGAAAATGCCATACTTCTTCTATTTTCCCTTCTCCTTATATTTTCCTCTATTCTTAAAGCTCTGTACAAATTATTCTTAAGCTTCAAATAATAAAAAGAAGGAATTTTCACCTTTTTTGATTTAGGGATTGATTGGTACCTTGCGACCAATGAATTTCATTCAGTCTTGTAGCTTCTCCTGCGGATTTTTTTTTCCTTTTAACTATAAATGCATGTAAACGAAATTTCTAATTAATGTGTGTGGGAATCTGATATTCTACTCACAACAATAGTTTTCTCCTACCTCCATGTCCACTCCCCTTCCCCTTTCCAAGACAAAGTTTCTTCTCTAGCAAGACATTTCTAGCTTTGCCACATGATCAGTGGATTGCCCCTGATTGGATCTCTGGTCTAAAGGCCACTGTATGATGGAAAAGTGACATGCTGGGAATCTACAAGTGCCTCTTCCTTGTACCTGACCTTCCGAGGTCATGCAGAGACATCTGGTGAATGTTGAATATGAATGGATACAAACAAGCTAATCGGGTAATCTTGTATCCTCAATATGCAATAATGGAATCTATGAACTAAGGCAAAGAAGGCCCTCCTAACTTGAATTGGTGTAATGGATCGTTTAGATATAATAGCTATTCAGAGGCTCCAATCAATGCCGAGCTTTGTCGAGATCGTGTTTCTTGGTTGTTGAATACATGGGAAGTGACCTGTGGGAGCTTTCGTATATATCTCCAGACAAGGTCATGAAAATGGTGATAGGAGGATTAGTGGATTTGTAGTAATTTATGGGTGGTTTTCTGGTCTAGTCTAGAAAATATTAGACTAATTAGCTTCTATATTTAATATAGAGAACTGTGTGATGATATCCGGTGGGAGTGGTGAGGATCTAAATACCAGCGTTCATAAACTGGTGTCAATGTTTAACTAATTTGCAGGCCCATTGGGTTGTGGGACTTGGGGATCACAACCATGAGTTTGTGGTTGTTGTGGACCTATTATGGTCACGTGAAGAATCAATCCCTTCTTCTGATTATCCAGTAATAGTATGCCTTTTCAGCCTCTATGTTTTAGAACTAGAAGTTGTATGATTTTCTTGGAATACCTTACAAGTGTTATGGCAACTTGAATGCGTAAGCTAGTATCTATGTCAATAAGGAGGTCTCCTGCGTCAGGTTGTGGAACTAAAGGAGCAACCAAATACTTGTTCTCTTTCTAATCCTTGTACAATCATTCAGATATTTTATCAAGGCAGTCTATAGTTAATATGGTTTGACCAAAATGTGTAAGCTTTGTCATCTTTGATATTTAATCCTCTCAGTTGTTCACTAATTTCTTGTAGGTTTTTTGTTGCTCAAAAGACCTGTATCCTAAGGTCCTGATCTATATCAACTAATGTTGTGGGTAGATTTGGTTGAGGCAATATTCATTCAAATATATATTCTCTTAGCTCTCTAGGTCCTGTGATTGTCATGCAAAATGATTCAACTTTTAACTAAAATTAATAAACTAATTATGAAAGAAGTATTTACACTATGCAAGCATTCTTCTATTTTTGTATTTTGATGACGTATTTCAATAAAATTAAAGAGCAGTTATTCTAGTATATTTAGAAAATGAACAACTAATCTAGTAATAAATTTTAAAACAAACAAAATAGCCTGGTGTGGTTATCTTCCTATGCAGTTGTGATTTTTATCCTAAATATCTAAGCAACTAATTATTTTAAATTGAAATACTCTCGATCCTACCTCAGAAGTGAGAAATGAATCACAGTTTCTCAGAAACTATCAATCCCCACAGCCTCCCCTGTGATATCGAGAGTGAACTTTTAACTGAAATAAAATAATTCACTACTCTATTTGATACGTTGCAACTAGAACTTTGATAGCTAAAACTTGGCATTTACAGAAAAGTGGTAAATCCAGTTGTGTGTGATTTCATCCCCTCAATGTGATCTCCTCGTTCTTTCATGCCCTCATGAATCCATAAAAGCATGTATATGATAGTATCAACAGAAGATGGTATTCGAACAATGGCAGCTTTGGATATAGACCTAATACAATGTGAGTAGGTGAGGGATAGCGCAAGTGAACAGAGCTTGACTATGCAATTCCTAGCAGGATTTATTACGGGAATACAACACAAGTGTGCCAAGAGTTTTAGAATCTATCCTTGTGATAAAATAGAACATGTAAATCTGATGGATTCCAATCTACAAATGAAACTAATTTACTCTAAACTGACTTGCATGGAATAGCAATGAAGCAAGACTGAAACAAGAATATCAAATGACCTCTAAAAGACTAGCAATGGAGGAAAAACATGAAACTGATAGAATTCTAAGCAAGAAATTCAAAGACTGAATAATAGAATTGAGAAGGTGGGGGCCATTTGTTTGAAAACAAGCTGACTACTTATAGCAAATGCAATTACCAGAGGGTAACTCCTAATTGAACTCTTTTACTATAAACAAAAGGAAAAAACACTATTACCAGGGAACCAAAAACATTAATGCAAGCTGAAGTGGTTGAAGAAAGTGGGGTGAAATTGAAGATTTATGTTTGATGCGATCGTTGAGAGAATCTAGAAAATGTTGTACATGAATGCCGCCTTATGCAAGATGGTGGTTACGGGACCATCGCCCTATCCTGAGCAGCGGTCACGGGACCGCCACCCTAGCATGGTGGTAGTTTCTTCACTGAAGACTGAAATGCAAGAAAAGAAGGGGCAGAGGGCAAAACAAAGCATGTGGATGCCAAGTGGGGCGATGCGGGATACAAATGTATACTTGGCAAGATTTTATAGATCCTGGACACCTTGCAAAGAGACATATATCATTATTGGGGGTATGTGTAACATCGTTCCGGCTATGCAGTAATCTATAATTTTGGGTATGTACATATTACCCCCTTGGAGAAGCATCTTAGCCATGAAGAGGCGTAAAACGGTGGAATCCGAGTATGGCGGGTCCTGAAATTGGGAGCTAGGAGTTATACCTGACACACCCGTGTGGTCAGAAAGTCACCATCCAAAGTCCCACTATCTGTAAAATAAAAACAAGGACTCAAGTGTAGCTAGATAAAACAATGTAAGAAATAAGGATAAATTGATATGAAAAGAGGGCTTAACATCTACGCGGGGTTTAGAACTTACCTCCGTCGATGCTCTGACCCTGTGAAAGACATTCAAAATCAATTTTAGAAAGCTACATATATAAAACAAACTCATTTCACTATTCATTTGTGTGAATTGATTTGATAGTTTTTGAGCTCTGGGACCCCACGGTGATGGTTTGTTATTCCGTAAAATTGACTAGGGCAATTTTACAGGTAACCATACCAAAATTTTTCCCTGGTCCCTCGTCAGGGACCCCTCTGCGTTCGGAATGTTACAAAATCCCTTTCCGGGAAATCTAGTTCTCTGAACTTAGCCATTTTGGTCCCTTTTTGGCTGGGCGCACCTTTTATCTGTGTAACACAGAGTAAATTTGCGCCCCCTTCATTTCCTTTGGCGCACCCTTTGACGTGTCGACACATCAATTGTTGCGCCTTCCCGTGATGTGCCTTTCTTGCGTGCGCCAAGGCGCATGCGCCTTCATGTTAACAACTAAATTGTTGCGCCGTGTTTTGGTGCGCCAAGGCGCTCAAAATGAAGTGTTAACAGTCTTAAATTTGTGCCAAGGGCGCAAATATTTCCGTGTTGACATGCATTTATCCGCGCCAAAGGGCACAAAGTTTTACGTGTCGACACATGTTTTGGTGCGCTTCTTGAAAAAGTGGTTGGCGCATTTATTGCGCCTTTGCCTATATATAGGCGCACCCGCCCTGTCACTTTCACAATTGAAAACACGTGATAACTTTATTCCTCTGCACCTGTCAGCACGCCCGTCCTCCTCGTATCACGTTCGTGGACCCCGTTTCGTCTCTCACATTCTATATATTCTGGGTAGGTGGTTCTTACTCCTCTTGTGTTTTGTTTTGATTTGTTTGTGTGGTAGGATACAATGGATCTGTGAAACCATAAACCCCTCTTGCTGATTCTTGCAATCTTCCCTCCCCAAATTGTTTCCCTCCTCTTTCCAAATCTGCTGGCCAAGAGGGCTCTGCCTCAAAAAACAAATCCAAACCTCTTTGCTTTGCCCCCTTCACCACTTGAATCAATGTGGAGTTAAGCCTAACGGATCATGAATCTATCAGAGAGAAGGAAAACTTGAAAAATTGTTTCCAAGCTACGTTTTCCCCTTGGCGCAATCGCCACCCTTGCAATAAGAAACACAGTCGCGCCTATGGCGCACCAACATTGATTGAACACATAAGCTCCCCTGCTATATATAAACCAAGTAAATCCTAAACCTGGCGCAGGCGCATCCCCGCTTACCACAACAAAATGCAATGCAAGTTTCCTCTACGCCGCGCCAAAGTCCCCTTCTGCGCGCCTAAAGTTGGTGCTACACGCAGTAAACCTATGCCCTTTGGCACACCAAACTTCCATGTTGCATGTCAAATACTTGCGCCATAGGCGCACCCTGCCCCTATGCAACACCAAAATTATTTGCGCCAAGTATAAAACTGCATAATGGCGCAGGCGCATCCCCGCTTACAATAACAATAATGTCATATGCAAAATCCTTGTGCCCTGCGCCCTTTGGCGCTGATTTGTTCCTTGTAACACTTTGATTCGGTGCACCATTCTATTAACTCTGCAGCCTGCAGTGTTCCTGCGCCCTGCGCCCTGAGGCCTTAAAATTGCTAACTCCTCATTCTGTAGTGCTTTAATGGAAGATCTGACAGCTAACATGGCTCTTTTGCGTTGGACTTCGCTCCTTCTTCTTGTAGATCAGCAACTGAACTTAGATCCATATATGTCTACATCAAGCAAAAAGCCAATCAAGTCAAAGGGTAAAGCTAAGCTTACAGAAGAAGAGATGAAGTATAAATACCAGAGGGTCAGAATGCCCGAGTCCCATGCAGAATGTGACCTGGACATAAGAGACTCCAAACTTGGTCACATCGACATGGAGGATTTCTGGGCCAGAACCATGAGAGTCACAGGAAGTCCTTGGATGGACAAGCTGGTGGGCAGTGGACTGCATTTTGTTGGGGGGGATCCCCGTCAGTGCAGTAAACAACGAATTTATGATGGTAGTGGCCCGCTGTTACAACAAGGACACAAGGTGTGTCGAAAATGAAAAGGGCGAGGTCATAATCAACCTCACTGCCCGACACTTTGAAATCATGCTAGGCATCCCTCACCACCGACACTTTGTGGCTGTAAGCCAAGAGGACTGCACCAAAGCATGGGAGGATAATGAAGACAAGTACATGCAACTGATGAACGAAGTATACTTGAAAAACAAGAAGGTAGTAACCAGATGGCCACAGGTTATTCACCGCAGTGACTTCTCTGAGGAATTGAGTGACACCATCACATTCCTAAGTAGAGTTTTTGGGCTTTCTGACGCCCATTACTTTCACAAATGGATGCTCAGGTACCTTGAAACTATGAACAAAAATGTGCCAGATCAATGCTTTGAGTGGGCGGAGATCATAAGCAGCGCCATATCCGAATAGCTCCAACAACTCACCACAACGGGGAGATTCTACATGAACTCCTACATAGTCTATGCTGCAGCTTTGGAGAGGGATTATCCAGCACTAAGCCGATGCGGGGTTTGGCCCCAGGTAAAAATATATGAGTACTACCTGGAGCTGAAGCTGGAGAACAGTATCCACAGTTTACTAAGATCAATGATGCTTTCTTCTATGGCATTGTCTGCCTTTTGAGGCCAAATATGACTCATGGTGGATGACCAAGAGCATAGTCAAAGCGACGGAGAAGTGGGGGGCACTATTTACCCAATTCCCCACCTTCACCTATCTCAAAGCGGCCAACTTCTTGGGGGAGCCCACCAAATTAACGAGATATGCCGGCCCCAAGTTGATCCTGTTAGAGCTGTCTAGACAGCTCATAACCTACCATGAGAAATGTTTGAAGAGAAAGAAGGGTGGAACTCCTTTCCCCCTTACAGTGGGCAGATACACCTGCATTTCTCACCACAAATCCCAGGAAATGTTTTCCGAGCTAGAACTGCTCAATCTAAAGCACAACTTCCTGACGAGGCCCACTTTTGATCCAAGGAATTGCCTTCCCAAGGCAAAATTCGATCCAATCCATATTCCACAGATCGAGGACATCTATATCGACCTGTACCATGAGGTCGAACTTAGAAGGAAGGACCACTCCCGCTTTGCCTTGGCAGAGATTATCCAATACGGCATGGCCATTGTCCCAAAGGGTTATCAAACTACCGATCAAGAAGTTGATCAGGTGTATCTGGACACAGATGGGGACAACTGGCCGTTTGCTGCAATCGACAGAACAAAAGTGCCCCAGACCATTGAAGAAAGGGTCAAGGAGACATTGCGAAGGACAAAACACTGGTACAAAATGAATGGCCTTATCTACCTCGGGGTATATTTCACTACATCCCCATTGGGAAACGCACCTGTCAGGCCAAAGCATCTACCAAAGGTCAAAGGCAAGGATAAAGAGAGTGAATCAAGCTCTGCTCAAGAAGGAGCTCCTGAAAGTCCTCCTTCTGCTGCACAAGAACAGATTGTAAGTCTAGTATCCCCAGAGAAAGAAACAACGGAAGGTGTTCCAACGGGCACATCCACTCAGGGTGTCACCACTACTACAACTGTTGAGGTCCCTTCCATCCCTTCTCCCTCTCCTCCTCCTCCTCGCGTGACCCAAACGACCATTCCTTTGGTCGTATCCTCTCCCCCATCTTCTACTGTTCCCCCTTCCTCGTCATCCATCTTCTCTTTTCTCGCGGAGCTGTCCCCCACCATTTCTTCTCTCATCTCTCAGCTCCCTTCCATTCCCATGTCTACCTCCCCTGCAGTATCCCTTCCTCCAGTGAGCACTTTCTCGGCCTCCCTCTCGATGCCGCCACCAAGTGTCTCTACCCATTTCCCCTCATCCACTGCAGCTGCTCCCTCTTCTACCTCTAGTCCTGTTCCCTTAAGTCCAGTGTGGATCTCCCAGCATCTGAGCCAGGAAAAGAGGAAAGTCCCTATCGCACCGATGGACTTCTCTGTCATCCCAGCAAAGGGGGCTAAGAAGAAAAAGCCTATAAACCGCTTCTCTCATAGTGCATCGGGAGAAAGAGTAATGGAGATTGCATATCCCGATCCTTCAAAGGGTAAAAAGGATCTGTCTCCGACAGATTATACAGTGACCCAAGTCACAATGGGAACATCTTCGGAAAGTCTTCAAGGAGAGGCCCTATCTGCGGTGGATGCCCTTTGCAAGAAACTTCAAGAAGCAAAGGAGGAGGAGAGGTTACTAAAAGAACAAAACAAACATCTTCTCCACGCACTGCAGAAAATGGGCAGTGCACCTCTTACAACTACCACTGAAACTCCTGAGGTCCTAAGTCTGGACAAGATAAACGAGTACGCCAAAATCAGTGAACAAGGTATGGCAGTTTCTGCCTGGAGGGATCAAATCCTCAAAGGCGGCGAGGAGGTAATAGTCAAGTTCACCGAATTATATCAGAATATCAGTTGGATGAACAAAGAGCTCCAGGCGATTGCAGGACTTATCTCCGAAGAGTTGGATCATGCAAGGTTACAACATGAAACATTCCAAAAAATGCTTGACTGATCAGTCGACGATCTGGTGAAATTTGACATTTTCAGTCACCCCAGGGTACCCAACAAGATCCTTGCTGCGTTGGATTACCGGGTCCACCAAATGGAGTTCGTCTTGGAAAAGATTGATAAAGTCAAGGAGGAATCCCTGGATGCAATGCATCAAATGGAGCAAATTATTCTGAGAATGTCTCCAGGATTGCTTACTCCTTCTTTCACCTTGAGGAAGGCAGACGAAACTATCCAGATCTTTAAGGAGATCATCTCGCAAGGGTTAGGGCTAGAAGCCACTTTCGACACCGAATGCATCAACAACCTTCTGGCTTGCCGTGATTTTGTGGGGTTCCTGATGGAGGTAGGCAATGAATATTTCAAGCTCCCTGAAAAACTCAGAGATGAGCGAGAGACTTGTGAGGTCATCGGTGATCATACAAAGGGTCCTGCCTAGGATCAACTTCAGCCCATGATCAGTAAATTCATGGAATATCGGACTCAATTCCACATCACCTCTCCCGAACAATAGCAGAAGCAAGATACCCCCTTCCAGTCGTGAGACGATGATGAATAGCTTCCTTCCTCTTGGCTTACTTTTGGTAAATATCTAAGAATATATTGGTACAAATGATGACCTTATCCATGTTGCACCATGGGGTGTTGTCATCCACCAACTTGTCCAAAGTCAACATTGACTTTTAGTATTTTGTAGATATTTTGTAATTAGTTGTTGGTTGCTTTCTGCCTTCTCTCTTCTCCTTCTTCTATATATACTTAGATACTTGTTGTATTCAGTGGGTGGATACTTTTCAGATAAAAAATAGAAGTAAGAAGAAAAGGCTTTGAGTTTTTTGTAACAGAAGAAAATATTAATACAAATATTAAGACTTTGTGCTGAATATGTGTGTTATGAGCATTTAATCTTTCTTATGTTAGATTTATGCGTTTATTCTGTTGAATCTATCTCTAGTTTTTGTCATTTATTCATTAGTATTGCTTTGTTCGTCTATGCAAGTAGGTTTGGCTCTGTTTGCTACCAGCCCAAAACATAGACCCTCTGACCTTTCTTCTTTGGAATTCATTTCTTTTCTCCCTTAAGATCTTTTCTATCTTCCCACCTTGTTTCTTTCACTTCTTTTCATAGTTGGAAGTACCTCTACTAGGATGAGATCCCAACCCTCGAAGGCAGAATATTGTGAGACTTGCACAGATTCCAGCTGGTAGAATAACAATAAACCAGTTTCGCTTTGCTGACTCAAAGAGGGGCTATGCCTTGCACCCTGTTGGCCCATCTATCCATAGATCTGTCCACCTGACAGATTTTCAAGCGAACAGTTTTTGGCGACTCCGCTGGGGATCGAACAGATCTACAAGATCTATGGTAGTGATATGTTGAAAAATCAATAAAAATCAAAAGTCACTACCTGTTTGCAAATTTTAACTTTTGTTCAAAATCCAATTTTTTTGCAAAAGTGATCCAAACTGAAAATTTTCTTCAGGGATCCATAGATCGAGACTAGTTAGAGATCTTTAGTTCGCTGAGTTTTCACGAAAACCTGTATTTTTCTGTAGATCTGAGTTCTTGACTATTTTACAAAATTTCAAACCCTTGCCAAAAGTCAACTCTAAGATCTGAAAATCAGCCTACTAAGTTGGCCGTAATTTTATCCCCATTAACATTTGTCATTAAACCGCAATCGGTTTTCAAAAGAGGGATAAAATTTAATATTTAGAAAAGTACATGCCGTTGGTTTTGTTAGAAAATTCTAAAAATCAGCAAGTACAACCAAAAAGAGTTTTTAGGATTTGCTCCAAAATATTACAGATCTGGAAGGTACGCTGGCAAGTGAACCGTTCACTCGTAGGAAAAGAGCTCGTGGAGTAATCGATCCTACTTTTGATCTACTTCAAAGACACAACTTCAGTGTTACACCGACACGCTTCTCATCACTAAGTTCAGCTAGCCGGTCATCCAGGAGTGTCTCACCTCCACGAAGGAAGCATCTCTCACAAGGAATATCCTCATCTCTTTGCAGTGCTTTGCTGCTCAGTGGAACTGTGCTTCCAGCTCGCGTCCTTTTTCAAGCCATCCAAATGGCAGTACCATGGGGAAATGCTATGGGCCCACTCGCTTTGCCACATCCTGTTCATGCGCTCCCTCACGGAAACCGGAAGAATTTTCCCAAATTTGATGGTAGCGGGAACCAAAGCACGGATTCACACATATCCGCATTCATCATGTCATGCAGTATCCTAGATGTGACCCATGAAGATGTGTCAGTTCACCTTTTTCTGGAAACCTTGCAAGGACTAGCAGCGGAATGGTTTTAGCATTTACTGGCCGGATCTATTACCAGTTGGGCCACCTTGTGAACTACATTAGAAGAAAGATATAAGCCTTCAGAGGACGCGTTCACGTTACTTTCCAAGATCACTCACCTGAAGAAGGAGGTCAATGAAACCATGCGCGATTTCATCACCCGTTTCAATTCACTAATCAACCGGGTTCCACCTACCATGCTGCCAACTCCAGAAAATCAGAAATGTTTCTTCGTGAACACCATGAGCTCAAAAGTAAGTTTCTTACTCTTACAAGAAATAGGTCACTACTTTGGTTCTCGCCCAAGCTGCTGCCATACGAATTGAAGATAACTTGCTAATATCTGGCGAATTAAGGCGAGAGCCATCCAAGCCGAAAGTTTCAGCTCCTTCTCCCGCCACTTCATCTGATCCGGCATTCCAAAAGATGGCAAATGACTTGCTCGCGTTAAAAAAGTAGCTAGCTCAGTCTTCTCCCGAGCTCTTCGTACCGGGATATCCCACGGAGGAATTTTACTTCTAATAACTTCTCACAAAGGCCGCGCCTACCTGCAGCTGCTCCACGGTTGGCGCTCGAGGCCCCTCTGGTCAATGCTTTAGCCGAAACCGAAGAAGAGGAGAAAAATTATGAAGAACCTTCATCGCGAGGTGAAGATGATCAAGATGTCGGTGAACCGATTGGCGACTCTACTATCGGGTATATGGAATTTGATGAGGAAGAATCTGATGAAGAAGAGGGTACCCAAGGATATGCAAGCGGGTAGTCATATGTTGTTTTTACCCACTTGCAAGGAAAAGAAGCAAAAGTGGCTGCCCATATGCAGAAAGAGAAGGTCGTGTCACACACGCCTCCAACCATCGCTAAACGAGGTAGTCCCCTTCCTGCTCAACCTGTTATTAAGTCTTTTTCAAAAAGATTTTTTCCCCTATCTCCCCTCCAAATCAACCCTCTCATATTCCTATCAAGACCGGTAATCCTACCCTACCATCGCGAAATGAGGGACTCATTCCTTCATCAACGCAACCCTTGGCCGCGTTTGACATAATCGATCACACTAAAAAGACCAAGATCCAAATGTCTGAAGCCGAATATCTTTAGTCAAATCCCGAGCAGCTTGTAAGGTTGACCGAATACATCCAAAGCCAAGTTGTCATAACTACTCAGGTTTCCCCAAAAGGAATCCTTTCTACTCCTTCTGCATCTTGCATAAATGTTGCCTCGACATCTGCATCAGGCAAGATAGAACCTTTCTATCTCTCCCTCCTAATCAATGGCCACAAACTAAGCAACTGCATAATTGATTTTGGGGCTTCCGATAACGTCATGCCGACAAAGGTCACCCATGCCCTGGGCCTCACCCTTACCAAGCCTTTTGGTAGATGTTATTCCTTGGAAACCAAGCAGGTTCCATTGATCGGTCAAATCAAAGACGCGCAGTTTGCATTTGCAGCATTCCCAGAGAAAAGAGTAAAGATGACCGTCCTTGTTGCCGATATTCCGGTAGCATATGGAATCCTACTAGGAAGGAGCTTTTGCAGTGAGGTTGGTGGAGAGATTCATATGGACTGGTCTAAGGCTAGAATCCCTGTCAAAGGTGTAATGCAAACATTGGAGCCGGAATCACAAAAGAAGTATTTGGTTACTAACTCCGATGACACCAAAGCCCAAATTCTCTTCGAATCATCAGGGATGGGGAACTATTTCTTGTCTACTGAGTCTGACAAAATGGAGGTCCTCATCCAAGAAGAGGATCTTAACAAGATCTGGACATTACAGTTTGATGGCAGTTGCGCGACTAGTGGGTGCGGTGCTGGAGCCGTGCTAATATCCCCCGAGGAGGAGATTATCCCTCTCTCTTTCAAGTTGCAGTTTTTCAACACGAATAATACTGCTGAGTATGAATCTTTTTTATTTGGCATGTAAGCCACAAGGGAAAGAGGAATCAAGAATCTGAAAGTATAGGGTGATGCAGAGCTGGTCGTAAATCAAGTTAAAAGGGTATATCAAGTGAAGAATGAAAGGCTCAGACATTACCGCAACGCGGTATGGGACAACATCGAGGAGTTTGATGTTTTTTCAATAAAATCCATTCTGAGAGCTCAGAATGACATGGCCGACTCATTAGCCGTCTCAACATCCCTCATGCTCCCTCACCCAGGTTTGAAGACAAACACATATACCATCGAGGTGGTTTTCCGCCCAAGTGTGCCGGACAATTCTCAACACTAGTAGGTATTCAACGATGACAATCAACTCATTTCCTTTCTTGAAAAAGCAGAGAATTTTAGTGAGCTTCATTTTGAAGGATCCACTTCCGCATGCCGTGAGTCTGTTACTGATCAGAACGGGGAATCCGAAAGAAGCGATGGCATATGTCAGCTCAAAGGAAATAAAATTCCGAAAGGCCTAGTTTAGTGTTTGTTCGACAGGCATGATCGTTTTGTCAAGAAGAAAAGGCGAGATGATCCTAACTCCTCCCCAAAAACCAAACCAGTCAATCTAGGTTCAGTAGAACATCCGTAGTTTGTGAACATTGGAAAATGTTGCACACCTGAAGAGAAGCAGAAATTCGTCAAATTGCTGAAGAAATACATGGATGTATTGGCATGGTCCTATGCCGATCTAAATTCTTTCAAACCAAAAGACGTCTAGCATGACATCTCGTTGAAAGAAGATGTCAAACCCTTTCGCCAGAAACAAAGGCACTACAATCCTAAGATCTCAGGTACTATCTAGGCTGAAATTCAGAAAATGTTGGACGCAAGGATTATTTTTCCTATCCATCACAGTACTTGGGTGGAAAACATTGTGCCAATACGCAAGAAGAATGGCGAGATACGCATATGCGTAGATTTTCGTAACTTGAATCAAGCCTCCTTGAAGGACAACTACCCCCTTCCCATAATGGATCAGGTGCTGCAAGCAGTGACTGGATCAGAAATGTTGTCCATGCTTGATGGTTTTTTAGGCTACAATCAGATTGAAGTCTCACCTGAAGACCAATTCAAAACAACATTCACTACCCTTTGGGGTACATTCGCTTATAGCAGGATGCCTTTTGGTTTGACCAATGTTGGCGCCACTTTTCAGCGGGCCATGGACTTTGCATTCAAAGGTATGATGGGAAAAGTCATCGTAGTCTATTTGGATGACTTAACTGTGTTCTCTAAACAGCGGAATGATTATTGCGATCATTTGGAGCAAGTATTGATTAGATGCCGGGAACATGGAATCTCCCTAAATCTGAAAAAGTCTGTTTTCAGAGTCATAGAGGGAAAGTTGTTGGGACACATTGTAAGCACGGAAGGAATGAAGATAGATGTCGAAAGGGTTAAGGCTATTCAGAGCCTTACTTTACCTACAAGCAAGACCAGCATTCACTCTTTCTTCGGAAGGGTGAACTTTCTCAGGCGCTTTGTTCCCGACTTTGCTGAAAAGACTCGCCACATATCAAACATGATGAAAGGATCACCAACTTTCAGGTAGAGTGAAGAAGGAAAGATGTCGTTCGAAGATATTAAAGCCTCCGTCGCTCACGCACCAATCCTGGTATGCCCCGATTTCTCCAAGGATTTTATCATGTATAGCTATGCATCCGAGCATACTGTATCGGCTATCTTAATGCAAAAGAATTCTGAAGATGTTGAATCCCCGATTGCATTCATGAGCTCTCCTCTCAAGCCTCACGAATTAAAGATGTCTCAGTTGGAAAAACATGCCTTCGCCGTGGTCAAAGAAGTCAAAAACTTCAGGTATTACATTCTAAATTCTCACACAACGGTACTGGTCCCTGACATGGCAGTCAAGTCAATCCTAACTGAACAGGAGTTAGGGAGTTTGTGAGGAAATTAGATTACAAAAGTCCAAGAGTATGATCTAGATATAAAACCAACCAAGCTGGTAAGAGGCAAGGGCCTATGTTAGCTCATAGCTAAAAACTGAGATTCAGAAGACCCTGAGGAAAAGGATGATTGCACCAAGGGAGCACAAAGCCAGTTGGAGAAAGCCGATTCTCTACCCATGGTTCTTTTTGTCGCCACCAACGACGAATGGTATTCTGATATCACTTTCTTTCTCACTTATGGTGAGTGTCTAGCTAATCTAACTTCGAAGGAGAAATGTGCTATAAAGCTCAGGGCGGCTAGATATGTCATCTGGGATGACTGTTTATACAAACGCAGAATAGATGGAATCTTCTTGCGATGTGTTGACAAGCCACAGCAGGTAAAGTTACTTGAGAGTTTTCATGATTCAGTCCGTGGTGGTCACTTCTCCTCTTCTGTGACAGCACACAAGATCATTTGGGCCAGGTACTATTGGCCGACGTTGTTCTAGGATACAGCCACCTGGGTGGCGAAGTGCGAGCTCTACCAACAATTTGTCGGCAAGCCAAAACTGGCTACTTTTCCCCTCAAGCCGGTCGTTATTGATGAACCATTTAGATAGTGGGGAATCGACTTTATCGGAACACTCCATCCCCAATCAAGTGTCGGGCATAGTTATGTCCTGACATAAAAAAATTACTTCACCAAATGGGTGGAGGCCATACCTGTCAAGCATGTCACTTCCGAGGTTGTTTGCAGTTTCATCAAAGAGAATATCATTGTCAGGTTTGGCATTCCAAACAAGATTGTTGCTAATAATGCTTCCAAATTATCCTCACGAGAAGTTGTTGGTTTTTGCTATGAACACGAGACAACCTTGGCCCATGCCTCGGATTATTACCCCCAAGGAAATGGTCAGGTAGAATCCAGTAATAAAAACTTGGTGACCATCATACGGAAGCTAGTTGATAAGAGTCAGCGGACGTGGCACAAGTCATTATACGACGCTTTGTGGGTGGACCGCATTACTCCCAAGAGGTCTCTCGGTATGTCACCTTTTCAAGTGTTATACGGGACCAATGTCGAGCTTCCCATTTCTGCAGAACTCCCTGCTATGTGCTTGTCACAAGCAATCGAAGATGAGACTTTCCAAAATTCCCTTGAAAAGAGGATCATGTATCTATCAGAGCTCGAAGAAAAAAGAGTAAGAGTGGTTGATAGGATCACCGAACATCAGAATCAAGTTAAGAGATTGTTCGATAAAAGGGCTAAGCAAAGAGATTTCCAAGTGGGAGATCTCGTCCTTTTGTGGGACAACCGAAGAGAGCCAAAGGGCATGCACGGGAAATTTGATTCTCTATGGAGAGGGCCTTTCAAGATCAAGCAACTCAACGGAGTGAATAGCTTTTATCTCTCGTATCTAGATGGAATTGATCTCCCACTTCCCTATAGTGGGCAGCATCTCAAAATATTCAGGAAGTAGAGCTTTCTCTCTTCTTTGTACAGTTTACCTTTTGTTGTGTGTTTGCTTTCGTTGTGTGTTTTCTTTCGTCGTCACCCTTGTTTTTGACCCTCTCTAGCCCAATGGATAGGCACATGTTGATCTGAGGTTCTCTAGCCTTGAGCTTCGCTCAAAGATAGTCCCCAGAAAGAGCTCAGCTGTTATCCCATAAAATTGACTAGGGAAATTTTACAGGTAACCATACCAAAAATTTTGCCCTGGTCCCTCGTCAGGGACCCCTCTACGTTTGGAATGTTACAAAATCCCTTTCCGGGAAATCTAGTTCTCCGAACTTAGCCATTTTGGTCCCTTTTTGGCTGGGTGCACCTTTTATCTATGTAACACAGAGTAAATTTGTGCCCCCTTCATTTCCTTTGGCGCACCCTTTGACGTGTCGACACATCAATTGTTGCACCTTCCCATGATACGCCTTTCTTGCATGCGCCAAGGCACATGTGCCTTCATGTTAACAACTAAATTGTTGCGCTGTGTTTTTGGTGTGCCAAGGGGCTCAAAATGAAGTGTTAACAGTCTTAAATTTGCGCCAAGGGTGCAAATATTTCTGTGTTGACACGCGTTTATCCACGCCAAAGGGTGCAAAGTTTTACGTGTCGACACATGTTTTGGTGCGCCTCTTGAAAAAGTGGTTGGCACATT
This sequence comes from Taxus chinensis, assembly GCA_019776745.2. Classification (NCBI taxonomy): domain Eukaryota; kingdom Viridiplantae; phylum Streptophyta; class Pinopsida; order Cupressales; family Taxaceae; genus Taxus; species Taxus chinensis. Next base: position 895,972,416 of record CM034146.1, read on the forward strand.
TATTGCACCTTTGCCTATATATAGGCGCACCCCCTGTCACTTTCACAATTGAAAACACGTGATAACTTTATTCCTCTGCACCTGTCAGCACGCCCATCCTCCTCGTATCACGTTCGTGGACCCCGTTTCATCTCTCACATTCTATATATTCTGGGTAGGTGGTTCTTACTCCTCTTGTGTTTTGTTTTGATTTGTTTGTGTGGTAGGATACAATGGATCTGTGAAACCATAAACCCCTCTTGCTGATTCTTGCAATATTCCCTCCCCAAATTGTTTCCCTCCTCTTTCCACATCTGCTGGCCAAGAGGGCTCTGCCTTAAAAAACAAATCCAAACCTCTTTGCTTTGCCCCCTTCACCACTTGAATCAATGTGGAGTTAAGCCTAAAGGATCACGAATCTATCAGAGAGAAGGAAAACTTGAAAAATTGTTTCCAAGTTGCATTTTCCCCTTGGCGCAATCGCCACCCTTGCAACAAGAAACACAGTCTCGCCTATGGTGCAACAACATTGATTGCAACACATAAGCTCCCTGCGCTATATATAAACCAAGTAAATCCTAAACCTGGCGTAGGCGCATCCCCACTTACCACAACAAAATGCAATGCAAGTTTCCTCTGCACCACGCCAAAGTCCCCTTCTGCGCGCCTAAAGTTGGTGCTACATGCAATAAACCTGTGCCCTTTGGCGCACCAAACTTCCATGTTGCATGTCAAATACTTGTGCCATAGGCGCACCCTGCCCCTATGCAACACCAAAATTATTTGCGCCAAGTATAAAACTGCATAACGGCACAGGCACATCCCCGCTTACAATAACAATAATGTCATATGAAAAATCCTTGCGCCCTGCGCCCTTTGGCACTGATTTGTTCCTTGTAACACTCTGATTCAGGTGCACCATTCTATTAACTCTGCAGCCTGCAGTGTTCCTACGCCCTGTGCCATGAGGCCTTAAAATTGCTAACTCCTCATTCTGTAGTGCTTTAATGGAAGATCTGACAGCTAACATGGCTCTTTTGCATTGGACTTCACTCCTTCTTCTTGCAGATCAGCAACTGAACTCAGATCCATATATGTCTACATCAAGCAAAAAGCCAATCAAGTCAAAGGGTAAAGCTAAGCTTACAGAAGAAGAGATGAAGTATAAATACCAGAGGGTCAGAATGCCTGAGTCCCAGGCAGAATGTGACCTGGACATAAGAGACTCCAAACTTGGTCACATCGACATGGAGGATTTCTGGGCCAGAACCAGGAGAGTCACAGGAAGTCCTTGGATGGACAAGCTGGTGGGCAGTGGACTGCATTTTGCTGGGGGGATCCCCGTCAGTGCGGTAAACAACGAATTTATGATGGTAGTGGCCCGCTGTTACAACAAGGACACAAGGTGTGTCGAAAATGAAAAGGGCGAGGTCATAATCAACCTCACTTGCCCAGCACTTCGAAATCATGCTAGGCATCCCTCACCACCGACACTTTGTGGTTGTAAGCCAAGAGGACTGCACCAAAGCATGGGAGGATAATGAAGACAAGTGCATGCAACTGATGAATGAAGTATACTTGAAAAACAATAAGGTAATAACCAGATGGCCACAGGTTATTCACCATAGTGACTTCTCTGAGGAATTGAGTGACACCATCACATTCCTAAGTAGATTTTTTGGGATTTCTGACGCCCATTACTTTCACAAATTGTATGCTCAAGTACCTTGAAACTATGAACAAAAATGTGCCAGATCAATGCTTTGAGTGGGCGGAGATCATAAGCAGCGCCATATCTAAGCAGATCCAACAAATCACCACAATGGGGAGATTCTACATGAACTCCTACATAGTCTACACTACAACTTCGGAGAGGGATTATCCAGCCACTAAGCCAATGCAGGGTTTGTCCCTAGGTAAAAATATATGAGTACTACCCGGAGCTGAAGCTGGAGAACAGTATGAGTTTACTAAGATCAATGATGCTTTCTTCTATGGCATCGTCTACCTTTTAAGGCCAAAATGCTCATTCATAGTCACAGTGATGGAGAAGTGGGGGGCACTATTTACCCAATTCCCCACCTTCAATCTCGCCAACTTCTTGGGGGAGCCCACCAAATTCCGAGATATTAGGCCACAAGGTTATCCTGTTAGAGGACATGAGAAATGTTTCTGGAATACAGTCAGACCTGCATTTCTCACCACAAACCAAGAGCATAGAACTGTCTGAAGCAGCAACTTCCTGGAAAGGCCCAATCCAAGGGCCTTCTCAAGGTAAAACTCTATCGAATCCATATTCCACTGGAGGACATCTATATCGAATTGTACCATGAGGACAAAACTTAGAAGGAAGGTGACCTTGGCAGAGATTATCCAATACGGCGTGGCCATTGTCCCAAAGGGTTATCAAACTACCAATCAAGAAGTTGATCAGGTGTATTTAGACACAAATGGGGACAACTGGCCATTTTCTGCAATCGACAGAATAAAAGCGCCCCAAACCATTGAAGAAAGGGTCAAGGACACATTGCGGAGGACAGAACACTGGTGCAGAATGAATGGCCTTATCTACCTCGGGGTAGATTTCACTACATCCCCATTGGGCAACGCACCTGTTAGGCCAAAGCATCTACCAAAGGTCAAAGGCAAGGATAAAGAGGGTGAATCAAGCTCTGCTCAAGAAGGAGCTCCTGAAAGTCCTCCTTCCACTGCACAAGAACAGATTGTAAGTCTGGTATCCCCAGAGAAAGAAATAGTGGAAGGTGTTCCGATGGGCACATCCACTCAGGGTGTCACCACTGCTACAACTGCTGAGGTCCCTTCTATCCCTTCTCCCTCTCCTCCTTCTCCTCCTCACATGACCCAAACGACCATTCCTTTGGTCGTATCCTCTCCCCCATCTTCTATTGTTCCCCCTTCCTCGTCATCCATCTTCTCTTCTCTCGCGGAGCTTTCCCCCACCATTTCTTCTCTCATCTCTCAACTCCCTTCCATTCCCATGTCTACCTCCCCTGCAGTATCCCTTCCTCCCGTGAGCACTTTCTCGGCCTCCCTCTCGATGCCGCCACCAAGTGTCTCTACCCATTTCCCCTCATCCACTGTAGCTGCTCCCTCTTCTACCTCTGGTCCCGTTCCCTTAAGTCCAGCATGGATCTCCCAGCATCTAAGCCAGCAAAAGAGGAAAGTCCCTATCGCACCGATGGACTTCTCCGTCATCCCAGCAAAGGGGGATAAGAAGAAAAATCCTATAACCCGCTTCTCTCAGAGTGCATCGGGAGAAAGAGTAATGGAGATTGCATATCCCGATCCTTCAAAGGGTAAAAAGGATCTGTCTCCGATAGATTATACAGTGACCCAAGTCACAATGGGAACGTCTTCGGAAAGTCTTCAAGGAGAGGCCCTATCTGCGGTGGATGCCCTTTGCAAGAAACTTCAAGAAGCAAAGGAGGAGAAGAGGTTACTAAAAGAACAAAACAAACATCTTCTCCACGCCCTGCAGAAAATGGGCAGTGCACCTCCTACAACTGCCACTGAAACTCCTGAGGTCCTAAGTCAAGATAAGATAAACGAGTATGCCAAAATCGGTGAACAAGGTATGGTGAGTTTCTGCCTGGAGGGATCAAATCCTCAAAGACAGCGAGGAGGTAATAGTCAAGTTCACCGAATTATATCAGAATATCAGTTGGGCAAACAAAGAGCTCCAGGGCGATCATAGGACCTATCTCTGAAGAGTTGGATCATGCAAGGTTGCAACACGAAACATTCCAGAAAATGCTCGACTACTCAGTCAACGATCTGGTGAAATTTGTACATTTTCAGTCACCCCAGGGTACCCAGCAAGATCCTTGCTGCGTTGGATTACCAGGTCGACCAGATGGAGTTCGTCTTGGAAAAGATTGATAAAGTTCAAGGAGGAAGCCCTGGATGCAATGCATCAAATGGAGTAAATTTTTCTGAGAATGTCTCCAGGCTTGCTTACTCCTTCTTTCACCTTGAGGAAGGCAGACGAAACTATCTAGATCTTTAAGGAGATCATCTCGCAAGGGTTAGGGCCAGAAGCCACTTTTGACATTGAATGCATCAACAACCTTCTGGCTTTCCATGATTTTGTGGGGTTCCTGATGGAGGCAGGCAATGAATATTTCAAGCTCCCTGAAAAACTCAGAGATGAGCGGGAGACTTGTGAGGTCATCGGTGATCATACGAAGGGTCCTGCCCAGGATCAACTTCAGCCCATGATCAGTAAATTCATGGAATATCAGACTCAGTTCCACATCACCTCTCCCGAACAACAGTAGAAGCAAGATACCCCCTTCCAGCCGCGAGACGATGATGAATAGCTTCCTTCCTCTTGGCTTACTTTTGGTAAATATCTAAGAATATGTTGGTACAAATGATGACCTCATCCATGTTGCACCATGGTGTGTTGTCATCCACCAAGTTGTCCAAAGTCAACATTGACTTTTAGATATTTTGTAGATATTTTGTAATTAGTTGTTGGTTGCTTTCTGCCTTCTCTCTTCTCCTTCTTCTATATATACTTGGATACTTGTTGTATTCAAAGGGTGGATACTTTTTAGATGAAAAATAGAAGTAAGAAGAAAAGGCTTTGTACTTTTTATAACAGAAGAAAATATTAATACAATATTAAGACTTTGTGCTGAATATGTGTGTTATGAGCATTTAATCTTTCTTATGTCAGATTTATGCGTTTATTCTGTTGAATCTATCTCTACTTTTTTGTCATTTATTCATCAGTATTGCTTTGTTCGTCTATGCAAGTAGGTTCAGCTCTGTTTACTACCAGCCCAAAACATAGACCCTCTGATCCTTTCTGCTTTGGAATTCATTTCTTTTCTCCCTTCAGATCTCTTACTTATCTCCCCACCTCATTTCTTTCCCTTCTTTTCACAGTGGGAAATACCTCTACTGGGATGAGATCCCAACCCTCGACGGCAGAATATTGTGAGACTTGCATAGATTCTTTCTGGTAGAATAGCAATAAACCAGTTTCACTTTGCTGACTCAAAGAGGGGCTATGCCCTACACACTATTGGCTCATCTATCCATAGATCTACTCTCACGACATATTTTTAGACCAACAGTGTTTTTGACAAAAGTATAGTCAAAACATTGGTGGTGAGATAGTGACCATGCCTCTGAGGGTGGAACATCGACCCATGAATTCTCAGGTTAGTTCTTCTCAATTTATCATTTTTAAACCTAAAATGTGGAAATGATGAAATCCTGTTCTCAGGGGGGTTGTTTTTGAAAATATTAGTTTGAAATGGGTCTCTAGGGGGGTGCCCATAGGGTAGGTTTTTATTTTAGTTAAAATGGTGTATTTGCTTATTTTTAGGCATTTTTTAGGGCTTTCGAGCCGTTCGTATTTTTGGAATAGGACTGCCGCCCTATGCAGAGCAGCGGTTCCATAACTGCCACCTGGCGGTTACACGACCGCCACCTTAGAAGGTGGCGGTTACACGACCGCCACCTTAGAAGGTGGCGGTTACAGAACTGCCACTCTGCACAGGGCGGTGGTTCGTGACAGAAAGCCAAAAAAATGCTTTCTTTTATTTATTTTTACATTTTTAGCATTTTCACATGTTTTTAATAGTCTTTCCAATCAGATTTTGGTACTAACTTACTCCTTTTTGTGTTTTTGGGTGTATGTAGAAGAAGGAGGAGTATATCAGATGGAACCAGGAGAGGGAGTTTGATTGGCTCCCAGTAGTGTTAGAGGCGCTCTCTCAAGCAGAGTGAGATACCCTTCAGAGGGCTGGCATTTGGAGGATTGCGCAGGTCCCTCACATTGCGCCTGCTAGTCACATACTATATGACTTATTTTCATATTGGGATTTGGATCGGAAAACCTTCCAATTGCCAGGAGTTAGGAGTGATTGGACCATCACCCTGGAGGATGTTTATCATATACTGGGGGTTTTGATCCTTGGGCGGTGGCTGTCTCTTAAGAAAGCAATATCGAGACCTCAGGTGGTTCAGTGGGCCACCTATATGGGAGATGCAGTTGTATCGATGGGATCAAAGAAGGGAGTGAGGATCCACTCAATTATTGTGTCAGAAATTCATGTGCTCCACGAGGCCATCATGGGCATCCTTGCTTCAAGACTGAATGGGGACAAAGGAGGGGACACCCTCTTATATTGTTGGGCCCCCATCATTGCATAGATTGAGGGCCATGAACGTGTCTATGATTGGGGAGCAGATATCCTCAGGACCACCTACCATGATTTATATAATGTGGTCTGACTACAGGGACAGTCACTGAGCCACCCCACTCTTGTCATGAGTTGGGTATATGAGCATATCACTCCATATGGGAGAGGTGTAGAGGCAGAGGATCTCGGGGCTGTCAGGGCAATGAGGTGGACAGGGATGGTAGTTCTTAGAGCACCCCACCAGCCAGTGGCCTCCTTGACCACTACAAACATGGAGGCCACTCCTTATCAGGCCATGGCAGGGGTATGGGGAGAGGAGACTGTTATGTTGATTGCTTGTTAGACTACCAGTTAGCTTTTAGAAAAGGTGGGGAAGTTAGAGATCCACCCCTTTGATAGAGTACCACAGCAGTTCAGCCTCCCCTATATTGACATGTTTCCTTCGGTGGGGCAAGTGTATAGATCTATTCATGAGGCTTAGGGAGGTCTAGAGGCCAGGGTTGAACCATTGTTACCCCTGGTGTTCTTATCGTGGCAAGCAAGGTGGTACGTGCTCGAGGGAGAGCCGGTGCTCCTCAGGCACCTTTACTTCAGATTGTCGTTGGTCCCGCCCATAGTAGTGATGAACCCATTGATTTGGACTTCGAGTCTGAGGAGTTCACTGGGGGAGAGATAGAGGAAATGGAGATTGGAGAGACGGGTGGGGAGGATGATAGTGATCCCTAGTGGCATAATACTCAGGAGATCCTATGGCCGAGAGGGCGGAGCAGAGCATAGAGAGGGTGACTCTGGTCTCAGAGGAGTTTCTCTCTCAGGATTTAGGGGGAGATGGCGAGTCTGTTGTAGCTTGTCACATTGCCCCAGATGTGGGTGAGGGACACCAGTCAGTGGCGGCTTCAGTGGTAGGCGCGGATCCTAGAGATCCTTTCTAGAGGCCTGGTGATCCGAGTGAGTTGCCACTCTTCTCTTGACATTTGTTTTAGTTAGAATTTTCTTAGTTATTTCTTTTTGTTTTGTTTACTCTTGGTTTTATCTTTGATCATTTTCTAACTTGTTTTCTCCTTTATTTGCAGTGACTACTGATGAGTGGTGAAACTTGATTCACCGAGTATGCCCAAATACCTTTTTGCTCCCCTCGGAGAAGACTCGTGCTAAGCTTTCTGTGGACGTGGGGGAGCCTTCAGTAGCCAGTAGGCATACTGATGTTTTTGCCTCTGTCTAGAATGCGGTGAAGATCATGACTTCTCTCTATGATGAAGTAGCGGGATATAGGATGGCCAAGCACTTGATGAGGAGGATTCATTCTCATAGCAAGACGGAAGCTACTGGTCATGACCGTGAGCCCTCAGTGCTTTCGGAGCACCAGCGTAGCCGGAGTCCTAGACATGGTCATGCAACCTCTGAGGGATCCCATAGGGATTGAGAGGCCATTTTTGTAGCATTTTATCAGATATTTATATAAGTGTTTTTGTACTTTTTGGGCTCATTGAGCATTTTGACCATGCCTAGTGCATGATGGCATTGTATATGAAACTTGATTTATATTTATATATATATATATACATCTTTCTGGATCCAGACTCTTGGTGCCTAGAATTTTGTGACTCATTTCCACATGTGTACTTAGATGTTTTTAGAATTTTTTTTTTCATGCTTTTCAGAATGTATGCAATGGATAAAAAATTATAATAAAAAGAATGTTTTACTTTGTATGTTTTTGTAATGCTGATATGAGATGATACAAACATATGGTAGCATTGAACTTTTGAACTCTTTGGGAAATGTTTGTGATTTCTTCTTATGTTGGAAAAATGTGATGAATGTATAGTGCTAAAGAAATAAATTTGCCCCATTCCCAACTCCACACAGCCAGTAATATGCGAGGGCTCTACACTAAGAGTTAGGAAGGGCACAAATTGTATGAGTTTAACTGAATGGAACGATGAGAGACAGACAAACCAGTAACAAAAACCAAACTTAGACCTACACACCTACCCTACTTAGAACTACTACCAAGCTTAGAAGGCCACTTACTTTCCAGTTTATCTAGACTTAGATTCATAAATGGAAACTTGGTTAACAAAATCCGGTTTTCAGGATTTGGTTTGGAGTTTGGACATTTGTTTTCTCTTAATAGAATTTGATTTGTGCTTCTAGCATACCAAGATTCGTTAATTTGTGTGAATGGACCCCCCACATCCTGCCTCATGCCACTAGTAAGAAGCATGGGTTTGTCACCAAAGGAAAGATATAGGCAAGTAAGGGCACTCCTTTCCTTTCCCAACCTCACACCACTAGTAAGAGATGTGGGCTTATCACCGAAGGTTGATGGGGCAAAGAAGTGTGTAAAATAAAATATTTTGTTTGCTTGGTGCTTTTGATTTATTTGATTTTGACATTTCTGATCTATGACTTTGGGATATCCTTTCATTAAAATAGATTTAAAAAGGGATAGATGTGACACCAAGAAGCTTCTAGAACTGACCGTAGGCAAGGACAAATTCACCTAGTAGAAAGAAAGAGAAAAACCAAGTATGCAAGCCTTAGTATGGTTTTCGTCAATACTTGTCTGTCAAACTTGATGAGAAGATTTGAAAATACTTGATGATTGTTGAAGAGATGTGATTTGAATGATTTTTCCAATACTTTCATAAACTTGTAACAGATTGCTTAAGAGTAAGCTCATACACTACATTTTTTATAAAAAGAGTGGACAAAATGAAATAGCTAAATGACTAATGCAATGTAGGTAGCTATAATGTACAAGTGGTGATTTTGATGTCTTATGCGTAGAACCATTTAAGATTCAAGGAATTGACAGTTTCACTGAATTCCTCACATTCTAGTGTGCACAAAAGATATGCACCATTTTTTTGGTCCTTCATGACTCGGTATGGGCCCAACCATTTGGGCTGGAACTTCCTTCCTTCATCAATTTTCTTATCGATCTGGCTGTCTAGTCTTAGAACTAGATCTCCCTCATATATTTATTGCTCATAGAATTTTTTGTTATACTGTCGGCACATCCAGTCGGCATAGGCTCTGTGCCTTTGTTTGGCATTTAGGCTGACCTCATCAAGGCTTTCCTGTTGAGAGAGGTGTGCCTCCCTATAAGCTTCTTCATCTAGAATCCCTTGTAATGAGATGCGGAGACTGGGTATTTCAACCTCAAGTGGGAGAAATTCTTCTACCCCGAATACCAATGAGAAAGGGGTGTTCCTGTTGGTGTTCTTATTGAGGTTCGATGGGCCCACAAGGCTGGATATAGTTTTATATGCCAATCTCACTTATTCTCCTTGAATGTTTTGAGAAGAATAGCCTTTAATGTTTTATTTGTCACTTCGGCCTGCCCATTGGCTTAAGGGTAGTAAAGAGAGGCCGTGTGATGGTTTATCTTGAATTTGCTACATAAATCATGGACTTCATCATTTTTAAAGGACGTGCCATTATATGATATAATGACTTGTGGGGACACCATACCTGCAAATAATTTGGTTCAGAATGAATTTGGCAATTACCGAACCTGATACTGTGGTGAGAGGCATGGCCTCCACCCATTTGGTAAAATATTCCATGGCTGTAATTATAAAATTATGGCCATCGGTTGATGAGGGAGAGAACTTCCCTATCAAGTCCAGACCCCACGTGGAGAAGGGCTATAAGGTCGCTATTAGCTGCAGGGATTGTGCTGGCATATGAATCTTGTGAGAGAATTCTTGGCATTTGTGGCACGTATGTACAAATTCCACTATGTCATGCTCGAGAGTGGGCCAAAAATAGCCCCATTTGATGTATTTTGCGAGTAGTGGCATGACCACCAAAGTGGCCTCCACATATCCCACTATGGGATTCATGAAGAATCTTTTTGGGTTTCTTTTGTGTCGACGCATCTTAGAAGCATGTCGTCGAAGGCTTTACGATATAGTACTTGTTCTAAAACAACATATTTAGCAGTGATAATGTGTAACCACCTTCTTTGTTGTGATGTGGAACCTTCCGGGTATGTATGGTCCATGATAGAATTGATGATATCAGTGTACCAGGGACATGTATTGATGGGGTGCTTGGTTTCAATGAAGTATACATACTCATCAGGAAATTCCAGATTTACCAGATCACCTCCATCTGTTGGATTATGAGCTAACCAGTCTACAATGATTTTTTCCCTTAACAAATTTTTGGTTTATGAATGTCAACTCGAATTCACCCATTAAGGTTATGAAATGTCCAGCCTTTTTAGATAAAGACCCTTCTGTGAGGAAATGTTCGTAAATGATCTGTCTTTACAATGACCCTCGTTTCTTGGTTTAACATGTAATGTCTTAAACATTTTGTTGTGAAGACCATGGCAAGGCATTCTCTCTCTGACTGTGTATAACATGTTTCAGAATCAAGCAATGTTCGGCTAATGAAATAGAATACACGTTTCCGTTTATCATTGTCTTCTTGAGCCAGCATGCAGGCTAGGCGAGACATGAGTGGCTCGTGAGTATAAGATCAAAGGGCAGTTTGGTTTGGGAGGCATTAGTGTGGGTGGAGACAACAAGAAGCATTTAACTACTTCAAATTCCTCGTTGCATTCTTCAATCCAATCAATGTTATAATCTTTCTTTAATAGATTTTTGATTGGATGAATGGAAAAACTTAAATTTGGGATGAACCTTCAAATTGCACCTGAGCTTCCCAAGAAATGACCTAATTCCAGACTCGTTTGATGGTGGGATCATTTTGAGAATAGCCCGTATTTTGGTTGGATCAACATCAATCCCTCATGAAGATATAATGTAGCCCAGAAGTTTGCCTCCTGTCACACCAAACACGCACTTCTCTGGGTTTAATGTGATGCCATATTCAATTAATCATGAGAGGATGATACGAAGCACTTCTGGATGATCACAGTGATTCTTGGCCTTGGCCAACAAGTCATCCACATAGGATTCCACAATTTTATGGATAAGATCGTGGAAGATATATGTCATTTCCCGTTGATACGTAGCACCAGCATTCTTAAGACCAAATGGCATGACAGCGTAGCAATAAGTTCCCCAGGGAGTTATGAATGTAGTTTTGGCTTGATGCTATTTAGATATTTTAATCTGATTATACCCTAAGAACCCATCCATGAGGGACAACATTTCAAATCTAGTTGTTGTGTCAATGATAACGTCAATGGATAGTAATGGGAAGTCATCCTTGGGACAAGCTTTGTTAATATCCTGAAAATCTATGCAAATGCGTATCTTCCCATTTTTTTTAGGACAAGGATGATATTAGATACCCATTGTGAATAGTCAATGGGCTTGATTAATCCCACTTGGAGAATTTTTATTACTTCTCTTTTTACCATGAGAGCCACTTTTGGCTTCATTGGTCTTGACTTCTATTTAATTGGTTTTGCATCTAGTTTAGTGACAAGATCATGTACCGTGACATGTGGTGCAATGCCCATCATTTCTTTATAGTTAAATGTGAAATCCTTTTGATGTTATTTGAGGATTTGGGTGTGTATTTCTATCTCCTCCAGAGTTAATGAGGATCCCAACTTCAAATTTTCTAGTTCTTCCTCCGTTCCAATGTTTATGTCGATGGTTTCTTCTATTAAAGAAGTGTTACCTTCTTCAAATTCAGGTGGGGATGGAGGTAGTTCCAAACTTTCTTTGTCTTCTATCTCATAGATATCGAGATCCTTTTGTGGAGGAGACTCTACCATGGGATTTCCAAAAATAGGAAGAGGAATGTGGTATTAGGGAAAGATCAACTATATGATGAGCAAGGTGTAGCTCCACATAGGCGTTTAGATATTCGAGAGTGACTCTATCATCATCAAAGTGATCCATGATAGAAAAATCATCCTCAGCTTCTCCATGAGTCAAGAGTGAGTTTATTGGTATTTTGCACACTAATGGTTTGGTACGAAGTGATACTATGAAATTTGTATCTTCCAACTTGCTGTTTGGAGTGAAACGGGAAGCTGAGGTTGGCTATCGAGTCTGCGAGAAGGTTCTTCTCTCGTGGGATTCCTTCAATTGATATGAAGTTAAATCCCTTGCTTAGATCTAATATTGTTGTTTTATAGAGTTGTAAATGCTCAGCTCTATTTTCATATACCTCAAAGACCTAATTTTCAACTAGTTGTGAGTCTCCTAGCACTCTAATGTTATCAACGCCCATTCTTTTAGCTAGGATGAGGCCAAGGAGGAGAGATTCATACTCAACCCCGTTGTTTGTACATTCAAAGTTTAATTTAAAGGAGAAAGGTAGGATCTTTCCCTCGGGTGAAGTAAATATTACTCCCGCCCCAGCTCCAAAGTGACATCTAGCTCCATCGAAGTGGAGAATCCAATACTTGCTTGGAAAAATGGATGTTGGGATATCTATCATATCTATTTCTTTTGCTTCGATTACTTCTACCATAAAAACTTTGTCTGAAGGAAGAGAATAAATTCCCAGGGTGTGTCCCATACCCATAGAATCAAATGGTAGGAGAATAGGTAATTCTTTCTCAAGTAACTCGACAATTTTTATGGTAGTCCCTAGTGACACGGTTTTGATAACATTTGTCTCACTTTTGAGTGTTGGAATGTCCTCAGCTTGACTTATAATTTCCAACTCTGTGGTGGGTATCAACTCTTCTTTTGGTTTTGAATTAATTGGTTTGATGAGTTTATTTGTTGGGAGTTCAAAATCGGAGTGAATGCCCAGTCTTTTCTTCAAATCAGCTAGGTGTATATCGAAGGGTTTTGGGTCACCTTGTGCCATGAATATTTTCCCTAAGTGTAGAAATCTTATTTCTTGGAATAACGTGGAAGGGATTACCTTCATGCGGTGTATCCACAGCCGACCAAGGATCATATTATAGTTGGTTACCCGATCTATAATATAGAACTCGGTGAGGACCATCTTGGGTCCTAAACTGACTGTTAAAACTATGGTTTCAATCGAAGTGGCCTTGAGGCTATTATATCCTCTTAATGTATTTCGTGTTATGGAACAGTTTGTCTCTCCATATCCTAAATTTTGAAGAAAAGCAAAGGAGAATATGTTAATTGCCGCCCCATCATCAACCACTGCACGTTTAACATAATTATTATAAATCTATACTTACAAATGTAAAGTTGGGTTGCCTCTTCATGTAATCTCAGCATCTGTTGGCATTTTGCTTATATCAAATATAAATTCAGTATCCCTATCTGGCTACCCTGGAGGATAAACGTCAAAGTCTACATGGTTTACTTGCATTTTTTGGAGGAGGAGTGATGTTGATTAAATGACCAAGGCCTAACACTTCTAAGAGGGAAGCCCTGTGGGCGGGAGAGTTCTTTAACAAATCCAAAAAGGAGATGTGAGAGGAGGTTTTAGTTAAGTCATTAATTAAATCATAGGCGCATATGGGTTTTTATCAATATTTTTTTACTATTTTCTAGTTCCAATGGATAACTTGGAGTAGGTTGAGAAGAATAATCACATGTTCTTGTTATGGTTTCTACGGGTAGCTCGGTGTCTAACTCTACCAAACCAACTATCTTAGTTTGGGATCAAGTTCCTAGTTGGGGTGCGACTGGTGGATTTAATGAAGTTGAAGCTTGATGGTCATTGTTTCCTATTACAACACCCTTGTTTGGTCTGTTAGGATCTAGCCTATTATTGTTAGAATGGTTTGGGAGTGATCATTAAATATCTTGAGGGGTGCATTTTGAGGGGAAATTGCCCCTGTATAAGTGGTTTGGGGTGGGTACTACAAAATTTGCTAAAAACATATCTATAAAGAGTTGTTTTTTATCTTTTGGAAAATGTTGCATGAATTTATTGTAGTCGCGACAAATCCTAGTATCGTGGCCTTGAATCTTGTGGAAGCCACAATAGAAATTGGGATTATAATTTCAAGGCTGTTGATTTAAAACCTGTTGTGGCCCAAAATTTTGATAAGGTTACTAGTTGTTAGACTTCAAATTTTGAGGTTATTGCCTTTGGTTCTAACTCTGATATCCAGTTGGGTTTCGATTTGGACCTTGTGTTTGGATTTTTCATTGTTTTTTTTTGTTGTCAGTGGTTATGGCAGATGATTTAAAATCCACCACATTGATTATTGGATAAAAATTTTTATTTCTCTAATTATTAATAAGTGGCGAGATGTTTACAATGTTTGCCCTTTTAACTTGGTCAGTTACCCCATCTATTGTAACTCCATGGTTCTTGTTAAGCATCTTAGGTCCTTGATTAGCATTCTCAGTATTAGGATAGGTCGTGGTGTTTTGATTGGGAGTGGTTAATTTTCCATTTGTCCCATATGTCTTACGATCACTATCTATCACTTCTTGGTCGATTTGGAGAGCAGTCTCGAGTACTTCATCATAAGTTCTTAGCGGGAACTTTTGAACTTCTTCCTTTATCTCTCTATTGAGAGAATTAAGGAATAAATCGCATAGTTCCATTTGATCCATGTTTGGAGCACTTGCTGATGAGTAGAGAGCCGTACGCCATCTTTGAATAAAATGAGTGGCGGATTCATTATGTTCTTGTTTAATATGCAAGAACTCTCTTATTCTTGTTCTTAATAATTTGTTCATTTCAAAATCTTTGATTAACTCAGACACAAGTTTTTTGAATGAGTGTATCGAGGCTTCAAGTATTTTGTAATACCAATCAAGGGCAATACCTTCTAAGGTTTTAGGGAATATTTTAGCAACAACCCCGTCCCAAGCGAGTAATTTCCCCTTTGTATTTGGGTAAATCGGTAAGAGGTTTGGAAGCATAACACTTCATATGGTGAAGTTTAGGGGCTCTTTTAAACATTCTGAATAAGTCCCTACCGCGTAGGCCTCGACCATTAATGGTGCTTGCTAAGGGGGTGGAGGTGGCAATGGTAAGGGTTGTTGATATGACATAGCATATGCGTTTATAGGGACATAAGGAAATCCCTGTGGTTGAACGAACATCCTAAGAAAAGAGAACATGTCTCCTTGTGGTGACTTTGAATAAATGTTTAAGTAAGGACGAGCATTGTTCTGGTATGGGTTGTTTGGTGCCAAGTCGGGAGGTGTCATGTTTTCTACTGGAGAAATGTTTGAAAACGCAGTTCTAGTTGGCGTTTGCTGTGGGTAATTATACGGGTGTTGAGGAGGCATGCCTAATGTGCCTGTTCCTGTAAGGAGGTCAACCTGACTGGGGTGATGCAGAGGGTTGGGGATTCCTGCTTGCCCAAAATATGAATTTTGGTTTTCTTGAGCAAGTTCCAGCCCTCTAACCTTTTCAGCTAAGGCTGAAATGACCTCTATTGGTGAAGACATAGTGCTTTACCTTAAGGACATTTGTTGTATACCTTGAGGTTGTAAAGGGGTGTGATACCCTGCTATGAATTGATCATTACCTTACCAAGCTTCACCGAGGGTATTTCCCATAGGTGGAGGAATGGGGGTGTTTTCCTGGAATAGGGTATCAGATTGTACTTATAAACTCCCTATAGGTGGATACATATTTTGGAACTGTTGTTCACTTTTAGCAAAGTGTGCTAAGTACTCCTCATCCAAAAAGGGGAGTGGGTCTGACTGTCTACTGATATGTCATCTGAACAAGACCTAAGGAGATGAAGTGGATTCTCCAGTAAACGTCATATTATTAGAGCCTGAGGGTTCTGGCTGCTTTGTTTGTGCAAGCTGATCAAACTCCTCAATTCGGAATGAAGAATTTGAGCTAGTTCTTTGAGGGGGAGTTTAAGATGACAAGTAATTACTTGAATAGTTATCAGCCCATGCAGAAAGTGAGGGCGATAGTTGTCTATTTGTTTGACTATAGTTTACTTCGAGACCTGAGAGAGGTCTGCCATATGCATTGTATCTCGGCATATTTAGGTGGTATATGAATACCCGCAAAATAATGAGAAAGAGCGAAGGTGGATGGAAGAAATGAAAACAGAAAGAGGAAAATTAGTTTGCTTCACATCGGGTTCACCAATTTTGTACGATGGAAAAGTGACATGCGAACATGGGAATCTACAAGTACCTCTTCCTCATACCCGAACTCCCGAGGTCATGCTGAGACAACCGGTGAATGTTTAATGTGAATGGATACAGACAAGCTAATCGGGTAATCTTATATCCTTAATACATAATAATGGAATCTACGAATCTAAGGCAAAGAAGGCCCTCCTAACCTAAATTGGTGTAATGGATCGTTCAGATATAATAGTTTTTCAGAGGCTCCAATCACTGTCGAGCTCTGCCGAGATCCTATTTCTTGGTTGTTAGATACGTGGGAAGTGACTTATGGGAGCTTCGTATATATCTCCAAACAAATTCATGAAAATGGTGATAGGAGGCTTAGTGGATTCGTAGTGAACTATGGGTGGTTTTCTAGTCTAGTCCTATGGAGAACTGCATGATGATATCCGGCAAGAGTGGTGAGGATCTAAATACCAGCGTTCGTAAATTGGTGTCAATGTTTAACTGATTTGTAGGCCCATTGGGTTGTGGGACTTGGGGATCACAACTATGACTTCATGGTTGTTGTGGACCTATTATGGTCATGTGAAGAATCAATCCCTTCTTCTGACTATCCAATAATTGTATGCCTTTTCATCCTCTATGTTTAGAACTAGAAGTTGTATGATTTTCTCAAAATACCTTACAAGTGTTCTGGCAACTTGAATGCATAAGCTAGTATCTATGTCAAAGAGGAGGTCTCCTGCATCAGGTTGTGGAACTAAAGGATCGCAACCAAATAATTGTTCTCTTTCGAATCCTTGTACAGTCATTCGGATATTTTATCAAGGAAGTCTATAGTTAGGATGGTTTGACCAAAATGGGTAAGCTTTGTCATCTTCGATATTTAATCCTCTCAGTTGTTCACTAATCACTTGTAGGTTTGTTGTTTCTCAAAAGACCTATATCCTAAGGTCCTGATCTATATCAGCTAATGTCATGGGTAGATTCGGTTGAGGAACTATTGGTTCAAATATATATTCTCTAGGCTCTCTAGGTCCTGTGATTGTCATGCAAAATGATTCAACTTTTAACTAAAATTAATAAACTAATTACAAAAGAAGTATTTACACTATGCAAACATTCTTCTATTTTTATATTTCGATGATTTATTTCAATGAAATTAAATAGCAGTTATTCTAGTATATTTATAAAATGAATAACTAATCTAGTAATAGATTTTAAAACAAACAAAATAGCCTGGTGTGGCTATTTTCCTATGCAGTTGTGATTTTATCCTAAATATCTAAGCAACTAATTATTTTAAATTTAAAGACTCTCGACCCTACCTTAGAAGTGAGGAATGAATCACAGTTTCTTAGAAACTATCAATCCCCACAGCTTCCCCCGTGATATCAAGAGAAAACTTTTAACTGAAATAAAATAATTCACTACTCTAGTTGATACGTTGTAACTAGAACCTTGATAGCTCAAACTTGGCATTTACAGAATAGTGATAAATCTAGTTGTGTGTGATTTCATCCCCTCAATGTGATCTCCTCGTTATTTCATTCCCTCGTGAATCCAAAAAAGCATGTATATGATAGTATCAACAAAAGATGGTATTTGAACAATGGCAGCTTTGGATATAGACCGAATACAATGTGAGTAGGAGAGGGATAGAACAAATGAGTAGAGCTTGACTATGCAATTCCTAGCGGGATTTATTTCAGGAATTCAACACAAGTGTGCTAAGAGTTTTAGAATCTATCCTTGTGATAAAATAGAACCTGTAACTCTGATGGATTTCAATCTACAAATGAAACTAATTTACTCTAAACTGACTTACATGGAATAGCAATGAAGCAAGACTGAAACAAGAAGATCAAATGACCTCTCAAAGACCAACAATGGAGGAAAAACATGAAACTGATAGAATTCTAAGCAAGAAATTGAAAGACTGAATAATAGAATTGAGAAGGTGAGGGGCCATTTGTTTGAAAATAAGCTGACTACTTATAGCAAATGCAATTACCAGAGGGTAACTCCCAATTGAACTCCTTTACTACAAACAAAGGAAAAACACTATTACCAGGGAACTAAAAACATTAATGCAAGCCAAAGTGGTTGAAGAAAGTAGGTGAAATTGAAAATTTACATTTGACATAATCGTCGAGAGAATCTAGAAAACGTGTACAGGACTTCCGCCCTATGCAGGGTGGTAGTTACAAGACCACCACCCTGTCCTGGGCGGTGGTCATGGGACTGCAGCCCAAGAAAGGCAGAGTTTTTTTCACTGAAGACCAAAATGCAAGAAAAGAAGGGGCAGAGGGAAAAAAAAAGCATGTGGAGGCCAAGCGGGGCATACGGGATACAAATGTATACTTGGTGAGCTTTTCTAGATCTTGAACACCTTGCAAAGAGACCTGTATCATCATTGGGGTATGTGTAACATCCTTCTGACGGTGCAGTACCCTACAATTTTGGGTATATATAGCCACCATCAAAACCCATATTTTATGCATGTACCTACAAAAGCTGCACCGTTTAAGTATAGAGACTTAGATTCCCATAGTGTTGGCTTGAAACCCACCAATTTTTCCACAAGAAAAATTTTCTCGCCAACAGTTTTTGGTGCCCACCGTGGGGTAAATTTTGCAACATCTGCACCTAAAAATGACCTCAAGGTCATAAAATACAAAAAAAATATTCTAGAAGAAAATTTCTGGCAATTGAAATAATCACACAAACTACATGGATGTAAATCATGGCTATTCTAGGAAATCCTCCTATTGAGAGACCTGATTTACTCTTTCACATCCAAGAAGACATTGCTTCTGATCTAAGAGAAGTTATTTGGCATAATAGATTAAGTTTCAATCATTACTTCTTTGCCTTAAGGATTTTGGACCTGGAAGAGGAACGTGTTGTCGAATTGGAAAGGCAGAGACAAATTCTAGTACCCTAAAGAAGAGCATAGATTTTCAAGCTGGCAGATAGAAGATTCACCTGGTAATAGAGACAAGGAGGACAAAATTATCCCATTTTTTAGGAACCTCAAAGGAGACAAGAGCTACTCAGAATCTAGAGGCTTCCTTTTCAAGGAACAGGTCACGTTGGGAACCTGAGTGTTACCAATCCTTTGGATGGTGAATTTTCATACATAAACAAGAACCTTATAGGCTTCACTGATGTGAAGACCGAAGAAGAAGCTAGAGAAAGAGAAGCAAGACCCGACGAAGAAATAAGAGCTCAAATCAAAAAAATTGAGAGACTTCAAGCCGAGGCAGATGAAAGAGTAGCAGCAGAAGTTATAACCTTAGCGAGGCTGGAAAATATAAATAGACATAGAATGGGGGATCGAGATCGTGAGCATGAATGGGATCATGAAGCCCGTAGGCCTAATGTGCCATGGGGAGGAAACACTGGTCCACTGGCTCTTGCTCAACCACTCCATGAGGTACCGAGAGGCTTGAGGAAAAACTCCCTGAAATTCAGAGGGGATGGTTCTCAGATCCCTAAAGAACATGTAGAAAAATTCATCACTACTTGTGGAGTGTTGGGAGTTGAAAATGAAGATGTTTTAATTATCTAATTCTTCTCCCAACTCAGAAGTTGTTAAGAGCAATTATCTTCTAAATGTTGGTTTTGCAAGAACATCTAAATTTCAATCAAAGGTTACACCCCCATCTCCTTCCATGCCAATCACTACATTTGAAAAGGAGAACCCAACACCAAAAGTAATGGTTCATCTACCATTTAAGTCCTCATCCACTGTTGGAACCTCTTCCTCATCTACTATAACTTCATTTGACTTTGTAGAGCATGCTAGCAAAACCAAAGTCCAGCTCTCTGAAATTGAATACCTACAAACACATCCTACCCAATTTGACAGATTCATCAAGGTAGTCTGGGGTGGTAACTCCACATCCCTAATCTCTAATTATAAAGTCTTACTTCCCACACCATCCACACCATCTTCTTAAAACATGTTAGCCATCATGGCCTCCACCACCAACAAATTTGAGCCTTTTTACTTGTCACTTCTCATCAAAGGTTTCCAGCTGAACAATTACATTATAGATTTTGGAGTCTCAGATAATGCGATGCCAGTAAAAGTTGTAAATGTTCTTGGCCTCACTTTGACCTAGATAAATGGCACATGTTACTCAATGGAATCCAAACAACTTCCATTGGTAGGAAGGATTAAGGATGCTCAGGTTGCACTAACCGATTACCTTGACAAGAAGATATTCTTAACCATTTTAATGGCAGACATACCAGCCTCTTTTGGTATGCTATTGAGTAGAAGTTTTTGTAGAGATCTAGGTGGAGAAATAAAACTGGATTGGTCATCTGTAACTATCCCAGTGAAAGGAAAAATGAAGAAATTTTTGCCAGTTAGAAAAATGAAGTTCACAGTAAGGAATTATGATGATCCAAGAGCTGATATCCTTTTTCAAGATTGTGGGCTTGGAAATTACCTCCTTACATCACAAAAGGAAGAGGACTTGCCACTTCTCATGGAAGAATAAGAAGACCGAATCTGGATAATGGAGTTTGATGGCAGTCATTCTAGAGTAGGTTCAGGAGCTGGTGTAGTATTATACTCTCCCTCCAATGAGGTATATCCTTTTGCCTACAAACTATAATTTGACAATACAAATAATATAGTAGAGTATGAAGCATTACTCTTAGGCATGAATACATCAGAGGACATGGGAATCAAGAAGATGAGATGTAAAGGTGATGCAGAGGATGTAGTAAAGCAGGTCCGCTGGTAATATCAGGTAACAAACCCTAGACTCATGCACTATAGAAACAGAGTGTGGGATTGCATTGAATCCTTTGATGCATTCTCCAGTGAAGCTATCCCTAGTGAGTAGAATGAAATGGTTTATTCTCTAGTAGTGGTAGCTTCCTTAGTGACACCTCATCCTTATTTTGGTAAGGATAAAGTGACCATTAAGATGGTGTTCAGATCCAGCGTACCAGACAATACAAATCACTGGCAGATCTTCAATGATGACAATCAGATCCTAGCCTTCTTATAAAAAAGGGATAACTTCAATAATATTTTCTTTGAAGGAAGTGAAAACCCACACCATGAATCAGTCCCCAAAGAAGAGAAGGAAGGAATTTAGGGAATTAATGAAGAGGGAGTAATCAAACTAGAAGGAAACAAAATCCCTAAAGGCCTAGTTTCTTTAGAAGACCTCTTTGAAAAGCATGACAGGTTCATCCAAGAGAAATAAAAATAGTATTCTCAGTTTCCATCTGATTCTGATCAAGAAAACATTGGCACTTCAAAGAATCCAAGGATGGTTAACATTGGTAAATGCTGCTCACCAGAAGAGAAGAGAAAGTTTGTTGCTCTACTAAAAAAGTACTCAGATGTATTGGCCTATTCCTATGATGAACTCAAATCTTTTTAGCCAAAGGAAATGCATCACTCCATTCCTTTGAAGCAAGGATTTAAGCCCTTTAATCAAAAACAAAGACCCTACAATCCAAAGATTGTCGATGTTATCAAAGAAGAGGTGACAAAGATGCTCAATGCTAGAATCATCTTCCCCATCCACCATTCAACATGGGTGGATAACATTATTCCAGTAAGGAAGAAGAATGGGGAAATAAGGATCTGTGTAGACTTTCGAAATCTAAATCAGGCATCTCTCAAGGGTAACTACCCTCTTCCAATCATGGATCATATTTTGCAAGTAGTCACTAGATCTGAAATGTTCTCTTTACTTGATGGATTCTAAGGGTACAACCAAATCAAGGTGGTAGAAGAGGATTGCAACAAAACAGCCTTCAAAACACCTTGGGGCACTTTTTCCTATAGCAGAATGCCTTTTGGCTTGATCAATGTTGGAGCCACTTTCCAGAGAGCAATGGACTTGGCCTTCAAAGATTTGAAACATTGCATTGTCATTTACCTTGATGATCTTACAGTTTTTTTAAAGGGGAGGGGAGATCATATCTGTCATTTGCAGCAAGGCCTTACAAGGCGTAGGAAACATGGCATTTCTCTAAATCCAAAGAAGTGCATTTTTGGAGTCACAGAAGGTAAGTTGTTGGGACACATTGTGAACAAACATGGAACACACATTGATCCTAAGAGGATCAAAGCTATCTAAGCACTAGCCTTACCAACCAGCAAGAAGGGAGTTCATTCATTCTTTGGAAAGGTAAACTTCCTTCATCATTTTGTGCCTGAGTTTTCTGAACCAACTAAGCATATAAATTCCATGATGAAGCGTCAAGCAAGTTTCAAGTGGAATAAGGAAGGAAAAGCAGCATTTGAGGAGATCAAGAAATCCATTACCAAAGCTCCAACTCTTGTATCTCAAGATTTCAACAAGGATTTCATCATGTATTGCTATGCATCAGAAAATACACTCTCTGTTGTCCTTGTTCAAAAAAGTGATGAAGGTTTGGAAACACCAATTTCTTTCATGAGCTATCCTTTAAAAACTCATGAGATAAAGTATAGCCAACTAGAGAAACATGCCTACATAGTGGTCAAAGCTGTTAAAAGTTTCAGATTCTACATTCTCAATTCCCATACAGTGGTGATGGTCCCTCAAAGTGCAATCAAGTCCATTTTGACTCAATAAAATCTTGAGGCTAAGAGAGGAAGTTGGATTGCAAAGACCCAAGAGTATGACTTGGAGATTAGACCCTCTAATCTGGTAAGAGGAAATGGTTTGTACTAGCTGATTACTGATGATGAAGCTCTCAGGGCCCAGTAGGGAGGAAATGATGGTGTTTTCTCAACCTATTCAAGAGACAGTCCACAGGTGCTCTTTGTCACCACTACTGATGCGTGGTATGCTGACATTTATTACTACCTCATGTATGGATAATTCCCTCCTCATCTTGATTACAAACAAAGAAATACACTCAAGATAAAGGTAGTCAAGTTTGTGATCTTGAATCATGCACTTTACAAGAGAGGCCTAGATGGTTTTTTCCTCGGGTGTATAGATAAGGAGCAGCAAGAAAAGTTGCTCAGTGCATATCATGATCAAGCTTGTGGTGGACATTTCTCAGCAATGGTCACCGCACATAAGATCCTTAGAGGGAGATATTATTGGCCCTCCATCTTTGCAGACACTCAGGATTGGTTTTCCAAATGCAAATCATGCCAACAATTTGTTGGAAATCCACATCTAGTTGCATTGCCACTCAGGCTTGTGATGATTGAAGAACCATTTCAGCAATGGGGGCTAGATTTTATTGGTGTTCAGAATCCCCATTCTATTGCAGGTCATACTTAAGTACTCACTGCAACTGAGTACTTCACTAAATGGGTGGAAGCCATCCCAACCAAGCAAGATAACTCTGAAACAGTCTGTAACTTCATCAAGGAGAATATCATTGTTCATTTTGGAATACCCCAAAAAATTGTTGTAGACAATGCCACCTATTTCTCTTCCAAGGAGCTCACAGAGTTTTGTTATGGCTTTGGAATCTCCCTATATCACTCTTCTGACTACTACCCACAGGGAAATGGGCAAGCTGAGTCAAGCAACAAGAACATTGTGACCATTATTTGCAAGCCGGTAGATGATAATCAAAGGAACTGGCACAAGAATTTATATGATACATTGTGGGCCGATAGGATCTTTCCTAAGAAGGAAATAGGTATGTCACATTTCCAAATGTTGTATGGAGTTGAGGCAGATATTCCCCTCACAATTGAGATGCTAGCTCTCAAGTTTCTCCAAGAAATAGAAGATGGTCAATACAAAGACTCCATTGACAAGATGATCCTCTTCCTAGAGAAGCTAGAAGAAATCAAATGCCAATTGGTGGATAGAATTAAGGAGGATCAGTTGAAAGTGAAGAAAATTTTTGACAAGAAGACCAAAGCAAGGAATTTTAAAGTTAGACATTTTTTCCTGCTATGGGATGAGAGAATAGAACCAAAGGGAAGCCATGGAAAGTTTGATTCATTGTGGCTAGGCCCATTCCAAATTCATGGAGCTTGCAGTGAGAATGTTTTTCTCCTCTCATACTTGGATGAACGCCATTAGAATTTCCTTGAATTAGGCAATACTTGAAACTGTAACATCAGTGAATTGGGTTATCCCCCACCTTGTACCATAGTTGATTTCGTAGGTGTGTTTTTTCCTTTTCTGTTGTGTGGTTTTAATTTAGTTTTGATAGGTTTTTGTTGTGTGTGGTTTGGCTTGTGTGTTTCCTCTCTCTTCCATTATTTCTCAGAATTGTACATGACTCTGCAAGCCCCAATGGATAAGGCACTGGTCAACGTTATATGGTTTAAAAAATTGAGATTATGGATCCTCATACCATGTCTTCATCATGCTCAATCCATGTCATGTCCCCAAGCAAGAGCTAGTTGTTGTCTCCTGAAAATTACTTTATCATTTTCCAAGTTAAATTCAAAATTTCAAGCTCTCACCCTCTTAAATTATTTAATCCAAGTGAAAAGTTTGAAGAAATAGCAAAATCCATGCCCTAGTGCTGTTTAAATCTTTGTTTTGCTCGTTTTGAGAAATTCTCCATCTCCTGGTCTGTGCAGATAATATCATCCTTACAATCTCCTTTTTTTATCAAAATTTTTTTCTTGTTCTATGGCCTAGGTTGTCAAATCATTTTTTTTCCTCCATGCCTCCGGCTCATGAAGGAAATTCAAAAATTGGACTAAAAATGATGAAGTTCTCTTCCTCTGTGTATTTTTCCCACAGTCGGGAATGATGGGTTTTTTCTTCCCCATCAAATTTTGGCACCATCATCCATGGGTATGTGGACATACCTAATTGGAAGTGGGTCATCAGAGAAATTTTTGTTTTTAAGCCTCTTTGCAAAAAAGGAAAAAAGTTAAAAAGTGACCCGTGGCCCCGATCAGGCTATAAGGGAAATTTTCAAAGTTAAAGCCCACATGGAGAAAGTCAAAGGTGAAGCCTGTTGTCAAAAATTCAAAGCGGGAGAGCGGAATGGCGGAGAACTTTGAGTTTTTTAGCCTTTTTTCCAAAAAAGGTTAAAATGTTGAGAAAAGGGCCGCGACCCCATTTCCAATGAAAATGTGCCACATCCCTGAAAAGAGTTTGTGAGAATCGAATCAGAAATGATGCACCATGAAGTAGTTGTACTCCAATGGAATCATGATAGCTCCAGCGATAGCAAGGAAAAAATTGATCAATAATGGAAGAACTTGCTCAACAGAAAAAAAGCTTGCATAGAGGAAAGATATCGGAGTGTCTTGGCATACTCATAAATGAATAGAAAAGGGGTTCATATAGGGTGCTGAGTAACCCTAGTGCATGACACATATGAAACCCTAAACCTAACCCTAAACCTAACCCATGTGAGAATACCCTCCAACATGAGATGAGGACACATAGGATAACTCACACTAACAGTCCCTAAGTTAAAAATTTGAAGCGGGGGTTGGGCCAATTTGTTCCAAATTGCCAAATCTCTAAAAAAATCACAAAACGCAAAGGGATTTCCCCCGTACCCACTCCAATCTCTTCCTACCACGTGGACGGCCTGATTTCAAAGTTATAAGAGAAAATCAAAAGGTTTGTATTCAAACTGGAAAACTAAATGTAACGTTCGCATTGCAAGATCTGGTTTTTAACTTGCCATGAGTGTTTTCTTCGCAATGGAGGAATTTGAAGAGGCATAAATGATTTGTAAAGTTGTAACCATTTTGACATGAGATATAATGGCTCCTCAGAGCCATTCCAGGGGTTGGTGATTGATTTCAAAAAGACTAGAGTGCTTTGTACCTCGAAAAGACAGAAAATGCCATACTTCTTCTATTTTCCCTTCTCCTTAGATTTAGCTCTATTCTCAAAGCTCTGTACAAAATATTCTTAAGCTTTAATAATAAAAGAAGGAATTTTTACCTTTTTGATTGATGGATTGATTGGTACCTTGCGACCAATGAATTTCATTCGGTCTTGTAGCTTCTCCTACGGATTTGTTTTTCTTCTAACTATAAATGCATGTAAATGAAATTTCTAATTAATGTGTGTGGGCATCTGATATTCTACTCACAACATTAGTTTTCTCCTACCTCCATGTCCACTCCCCTTCCCCTTTCCAAGACAAAGTTTCTTCTCTAGCGAGACATTTCTAGCTTTTCCACAAGGTCAGTGGAGTGCCCCTGATTGGATCTATGGTCAAAGGGCCACCATCGAAACCCATATTTTATGCATACACCTACGGAAGTTGCACCATTCAAGTAGAGGGACTTAGATTCCCATAGCATTGGTTTGAAACCCACCAATTTTTCCACAAGACAAATTTTCTCTCCAACACAATACAAACATCGTGATATGATACTGGTAGTGAAATTCTTAAGTATACACAGGCTATTAATTTTGTGTGTATGTGAAAAATGACACAAACACTGTGATAGGAAATTGGTAGTGAAATTCTGTGGTATACACAGGTTGTCATTTTTGTGAGTATGTGAAAAACGACGCAAACACCATGATATGATACTAGCAGTGAAATTTTGTGGTATACACAAGCTGTCATTTTTGTGCGTATGTTACAAATGATGTAAACATTGTGATGTGATACTGGTAGTGAAATTATATGGTACACACAGGCTGTCGTTTTTGTGCATATGTGACAAACGATGTAACAACCTTAATAGGATACGGGTAATGAAATTCAGTGGTATACATAGGCTGTTATTTTTTGTGTGTATGTGAAAATCGACACAAACACCATAATAGGATACTGACATGTAAATTTTTGGTACACATAGGACGTCATTTTTGTGCGTATGTGACAAATGATGCAAACACCATAATAGGATACTGGTAGTGAAATTTTGTGGTATACAAAGCTGTCAATTTTGTGTATATGTGACAAATGACGTAAAGACCGTCATAAGATACTGGCAGTGAAATTATATGGTTACACAGGCTATCAATTTTGTGTATATGTGACAAAATATACAACCACCGTAATAGGATACTGGTAGTGAAATTATGTGGTATACACAAGCTGTCATTTCTATGCATATGTGACAAATGACATAAACACCATAATAGGATACTAGAAGTGAAATTATGTGGTGTACAGAGGCTTTCATTTTTGTACGTATGTGACAATCCACCTAGGAATCTCGAGAGTAAACTAGATCTTTCCAATCTAGGTGGGTGTTATTAAATTAGAAAGTAAAAAAAATCTGCAAAGCTCTGCATTGCAAATAAAAGTGGGACTAAACAAATAAAAATAAAGTGGTGAAGGAGACAAAATAATTGTTTAAAAAAAAAACCATTTATTTTAGTTTAGTCCCCTTGATAATCATTCTCTTTTTCACACGTCTTATTTTATAATAATGTGTTTTTGTTATAATAATTGGGTTTTGATATTTGCTAACTGGATGTATACTCGAGCCCGCAACAGAAGGGGGTGTCAATTCAAGTTTCTCAATATGGATTTAATAATTTGAGGATCTCATATGTTTGAGGTTACATTTGGTCCCAGAGTATTTGGTCTCTTCCCAGAATCCATATATGTTTCAATTTTTTTATATACATTGAAACTGATAGGAGGATTTTTGCAAGGTCATTTCCAGACACATTCTTGAGCAACTTTTGGCATTAAATAGTGAAGAAGGCCACCTTTAATACACAGTGTTGTTGAGGTGTTTAGCATCAATAATAGGTAGGTTCATCTACTTATTAGCTACCCCTTTTTTAAAGGTATCCTTTTTCTGGTTTTCATTCATGGGAGCCATGTCTTTATGTTCTTATTTAAAAAGTGTTATTAATACTCAAGTCTCAATATAGAAGTATTTTAATTAATACTCTAAGTGCATGTTTTCCTATAAAATGCTTCACACACGATTGCATTGTGACTCTATAAAAAAGTAAAATTATAAAATGTCTATTTGTGAACAATTTTAAAATCTAAAAATTGCATAGTTTCATTCAACTGAATATTTTTGTTATTGCCAGCTATTTTGCACCTTTAGTTCAAAAGAGGAACAATAAAGTATTATGTTGGATCTAAGGCTTCTTGAATAGATACTCTCTAAAACTTCTCTCCACCCTTCCAATTCTCCCATAATGGAATGCAGAATGGAGCTTCATAGCAAAAAGTTTTTATGTTTTGGCACTTAAATTTTATAGTGTTTAATCGATGGAATGGTGAGTCTCCCAGTTGCGTAAGGAAACAAAAACCAAATTCCATGCATCTTAAATTCTTTCCACCTTTTCACGTCCTTTCCTCCACCTTTCTCTACCTTTGGATCTGCCTTGGGAACTGTCATGATTTGTTGATAGGATCGTATGATTGGGCTATGCTAACTAGATTCCGCATAAGCAGATGCAAGTCCCACATATGGGCGTTCCATTTGTGACATTATGTATGGCATCTTATGGTGTTTTTTATGGGGGTCATGCAATCTTGTCACCAGGATAGACAGCATCGAGCAAGATATGGGAAACAAAAACATCATTTAAAATTAGGGTACGGTTATATTATATATAAATATAGTCATCAAGTTATGTGGATACATGAACAGCACCAGGGTTTCCGTCCCTAAAATGGAGTGTTATGGTGAGTATGATTTATTAAATTCAAAAGTACATTGACTAGATCTTGGTGAGAACATGTTAATTTTATTAACGTACATAAATATAAAATATTTTAATTTAAACTACTAAAATCTAAGGATGCATTGGTAAAAGAATGTCTAAAAACATTAATTGGGTTCACTATATCAATACTAGTCACTAAAATCTAGATTATGGAGTCAATGATATATTTTTAATGGGTTGTTTAAAAAAAATTCAATTGCATAGGAGTCAAAGGTGGTCATAAACAATATCAGCATATATTAATTGTATCACATATGTCTTAAATAAACATTGGTAAAAACAATTATGTTGAATTGATTATAAGAAACCTATATTAATTAAGAAAATAATAATTGTTCAAATAGAGAAAATCCAAACAGGAAACTCAATGTGTATTTTTAATAGAAAAGGTGGGTTGCATCTTTCAATTTACATTATCATTGTGCAATAAATTAAGAATAATCACTGTAAAGGAGCTACCAAAAATATTGTGGAACTTTCTAAACAATATTGTAATGTTATACAAGCCCACTTCTCTATTACCAATAGTCATTGGATTGCCTTACTAGGACATGGTAAGGTTGTATGAAATGTATTGTGGCTTAGGGTTTACATGATTTACCCTAAATTCAATCAATTTACCCTATCTTTTACACAACATTCCCTAGGGTTTACACAATTTTACCTAGGGTTTACATAATTTTACCTAGGGTTTACACAATATATATTAGGTTTTATGATCTGAAAATGGGCATTTATATAAAATTAATCATTTTCTCCGTTTTCAAATACTTTATAAAATTTTCTCAATTTTCTATCTTTTACATTAAAAATTGGATTGATTAATACCAAATTTGATCAAAAAATGGTTAATTTATGCAAATGTTCACTATTTCACCAATTTTGAATACTAACTTATTTTTCTCAATTTCCTGAAATTTCCTGTAAATACGTTAAAATTGGAATGTTTTGATTAAAATCAGATTTTAACTAATTAAAAAAACAACTGAATAAAAACATAGAAGAATACTCAGTAAGTTGATAATGGAGTTCTTCCAATTTGGACTACGTCTTTGAGTCTGCTCAAATATGAACTCATCGATTAAAATGATGCAAAATATACCTTCTTACATTAATATTCTTCTCCAATAATGGGCTATCTCTCCCAATAAAGGGATAAAATTTCTTTTTACTATTTCTAGGAGGTCTCTAGAACAGCTCTTGGCCTTCAATTTGTTGCTCTTGCAGTAAAAACACATATGTTTGTTTTGTTCACCTTTTACAAAGGGTAAAAAGTTGACCCATACGAATAAAAATAAGCTCCTTTTGTAATATTTCCAGGCTTCATGGTTGAATTCCTAATCCATTATCCATTTTTTATTGGAATAGGTGTTCAAATCCCAATCTAAGTGCTTCGTATGCTTAATTTTAGTAAATAGCCTTAAATTTAATACGATAAATATCATATATTTGATCCTCTTACCCAAAATAGGGTGTGGTGCAATGGTTTAGGCTTAGAAATAGGAGTGGGAGGTGTTGGGTTCTAATACCATCCTCCCATGTCTAGTTTTTGATAATCCTCTAAGCAATTAGGAATAGGTTTTAATCCCACATTGTTTATGATTTGCAACAAACAAGCCTTAAAAATCTCTCTCCATGCATTGTGAGTTGGTCATGAGGACCATCTTGACTCGGTCATGGTTTTTGTGTTGGCAATGCTTGACATGGGAACTTAGAGGAATGTGGAAAATGTGTTAAAATTAGCTAAGATGGTTTGGGTGCTTTGACTGCCACTTGGAAGGTTGTTGATTTGATGTTTTGTGAGGATGCCACATGGGGGCTTAAGATCTCTCCATTTGTCTTAAGCGCTTACCTTTGCAAATACATGGGAATTTAGTCTCACATGTATTGTGGGAAGGCACATATAGAGTTTTATATGGAAAATCACTTCCATATAAATGTCAAGATAGGTAGCATGATCTCCCTCCTTAGAAAAAATGGACCCCATCGGTTGATAGGCCTGTAACCAGTAAAAAACTTAGGCCCCACAAATGATCATCGAAGACCAAAGGATAAAAACCAAATAAACCTATTTCCATTCTCTCTCCACCATGTGTCACTACCTAATTCGTTCATGTGTTAGTCCCTACTTGGTCCACCTCTATAAGTCAATTAGATGACGACATCAACATTGTACTTGTGCACTTTTTTACATGTTTGGCTTATGCTTCAGTGGGCCATAACTTTTGCATACGAATTCGGTTTGACCCCATTCAAAATGCGTTAAAGATATATATCAACGATATATTTGATGTGTAAATATTTTCATAAGATTTTATTATAGACTATATAACATGTTTGGTGTGGGGATACTCCTGGATTAGTTTACACAATAGTCCTTATATTATACACAATTTACCCTAGGGTTTGCATAATTTACACTAGGGCTTATAGGATTTATCCTAGGATTTTTAGATTTTCTTTAAGATTTACATAATTTAATTTTAAATCTATTATAGGGTTTTCACAATCTATCCTAAGATTTTCATTTTACATCCTACAGTTCACATACATTATTTATCAAAAGAAAATGAAAATATGCATACTTGTAATCTGAGATTCGTCACATACTCTTCTTCTTCTTCCAGAGGATAGTTTTCTTTCCTTCTAGGTGTTAATTTTGCTCCATATTTCTATCAATGCCCTATTTTTTGTATATGTTGTCCTCTATGGTGTTTGTATTACTTTCTCCTATTCGTTTCTATTGTTTTTTTTATGATTTCCTCTTACTTCATGCAATCCATTATTGTTTCCATTAGGGTTCTCCTCTCCTCTCCATTTTCACTTTCTTATTTTCTCTCGTCACTACCAAAAATAAATGAAATAAAGTGGGATTGCCTTTTGGCATCCCACTTTATGTTTTTTTAGGTTAGAGGTGGTTGTGGTGCGAATGTGGCACATATGTGTGATACATTTGTGTCACCCCCGATATTTGTAAAAACACCAAATCACTATACCCCCAAACAAATATAGAGGATATAAGATTCTAGATAGGGCCCCTCTTTATAGCTGGGTCATGTTTCCCCTATATATGTATGAGGATTGTGAGAGGAGGTCCCAATTATCAATATATAATGTTCATTGTCCTAATTACCTATCTATTTAGGGTTCATTTGTAGCAAAATATAGGATACATAGTGAGGGGAAAAACTATAACTACATATAGGAAGGCTAGATCTATAGAGAGAAACACCCATTACTATTTAAGGTGACATATTATAATTTAGTGTAGTGTATTAGTGTTTAGTGTGTTGTGTGATTGTTTAGTGTGTCGTATGATTGTTTAGAGTGTTCAAATTGTATTATTAAGGGTGATGCATTAGTGTTCAGGGTGTCATATTATTTTGTACGGTGTCCCATTAGTGTTTAGTGTGTTGTATGAGTGTTTAACACGTTACATTAGTGTTTATGATGTATGAATTATGTCATTAAGGGTGACTGATTAGTGTTGAGGGTGTCATATTAGTAATTAGGATGTCATATTAATCTTTTGTGTGTTATGTGAGTGTTTAGTATGTTGCATGATTTTTTATGATGTTACACCAATGTTTAGGGAGACTAATTTTTGTTATTAAGGGTGACCCATTAGTGTTTAGGGAGTCTTATTAATGTTTACAGTGTCTCATTATTGTTTAGTGTTTTGCATGAGATTTAAGGGAGTCTCATTAGTGTTTAGTGTTTTATATGAGTGTTTACAGAGTCTCGTTATTGTTTAGTGTGTTGTATGAGTATTTAGGGAGTCTCATTAGTGTTTAGGATATCTGAGTTATGTTATTAAGGGTGGCCCATTAGTGTTCAAGATGTTATATTGGTATTTAATGTGTTGTTTTGAGTGTTTGATGTGTCATTTGAGTGTTTAGTGTGTCGTATATGTGTGTTTAGGGCATTCCATCAGTGTTTAGGGTGTATAAATTAAGTTATTAAGGGTGACCCATTAGTGTTTAGGTGTTTTATTAGTATTTAGGGTGTCTCATTAGTGTTTAGTGTGTCTAAATTATGTTATTAAGGGTGTCCAATTAGTGTTTAAGTGTCGCATCAATGTTTAGAGTATCGTATCCATGTTTAGTGTGACCTATTAGTGTTTATAGTGTTACGTTATTATTTAGGGTGTATGAATTTTTTTTTTAAGGGTGTTTATTAGCATTTAAGGTGTCTTCTTATTGTTTAGGGCATCACATTAGTTTTTAGCATGTTGTGTCAATATTTAGGTTATTGCATTAGTGTTTAGAGTGTTTAATTTGTGTTATTAACTGTGGACCATTAGTGTTTAGGTTTCATATCAATTTAGGGTGGTGTATCAATGTTGAGGGTGTTTTATTAGTTTTACGGGTGTCTAATTTATGCTAATAAGGGTGACCCGTTTGTCTTTAGGGGCTCATATTAGTGTTTAAGGTGTCTTATTAGTGTTTAGGGTGTGTATCAATGTTTAGGGTATTGCATTAGTGTATAAGGTATCATAATTATTATATTAGGGGTTACCCATTAGTGTTTAAGGTGTCATATTAGTGTTAAAGATGTCATACTAGTGTTTGGTGTGTTGTGTGAGTGTTTAGTGTGACCTATTAGTGTTTAAAGTGTTATGTTATCATTTAGGGTGTATGAATTGTGTTATTAAGGGGGTCATATTAATGTTTAAGGCATCACATTAGTGTTTATCATGGTGTTTGAGTGTTTAGGTTATTGCATCAATGCTTAGAGTGTTTAATTTGTGTTATTAAGTTTATCCCATTAGTCTTTATGTGTCATATCAATGTTTAGGGTGTTGTATTAATGCTTAGGGTTTCATATCAATGTTAAGGATGTTTAATTAGTTTTAAGGGTGCTTAATTTATGTTACTGAGGGTGGTGACCCAGTAGTCTTTAGGGTGTCATGTTAGTGTTTAGGGTGTCTTATTAGTGTTTAGGTTGTCATATCAATGTTTTTAGACTCATACTAGGCATATGCCTTACTAAAAATAATGGTTGACTAGATTTAATACAATCTAAGTGTAAAGAAGGCCAAGACAAAACTTTCACTAGATGTTAAAGAAGGGATTTCAAAAGGGATTAAGCTCAAGATAGAGTTGGATTTTAGTTAACTTTTTAACTCACTTGAAATTTTTAGAATTGTTTTAGTTATGTTTTTCATTGTTATGTCTATTGAGATTATTTTCAAAAATTTATCGTCATTTATGATAAATCAAAAAAAAAAATCATATTATTGATAATAAGGATACTATCATCAATGCGACCATCATGCTCTTGTGGAAACTAATAAACTTGTTAAAGCAAGCATAACATACAAAAAGGTTGGATGCCTTAGAGGCTGATATAAAACTACTGAAGGATGAGGTTAAGAACTTGGCAAGACAGAAAGGTAAGAGGAAAAAGGAGGAGGAGGTGGATATTAATAGCAACCAGATTGATGATATCTACCAGAAGCTGAACTCCTTAGACTCCCGTTTAGGGAAGGCCAAAACTCGACATGATTACAACATGGCCATCTTTAGGGCAATTGAGGAGTTCATTGAGCAACATGTCAAAAGTGTCTCCAACCTCAACAGAGTTCCGGCAACACTTTGGGGTAACGATAAGGAAAGCAAAAGGACCATTGAGCAACTGGATAATACTGACGCTGCCCATATGACAACTTTGGGTATGTTCCACTCCTAGAAGAATATCAAGACCAGCATTAACAAAGCTGCCAAAAAGTAGTTGTAGATGCTTTAGCTGTTCTTGTATGTTTTTATGTTGTTTTTTTTGCGGTCTCTCTACTGCTTTTTTGCAGTATTTTTGTTGTTTTGTCTCGTTTGGGTAGCTGTTTTTTGGCTACTTTGAGCTTCATTTTCACATTTGGATTCTAATCCTTTTCTCTCTAGTTCTCATTCCTATTTTGGCTCCTAGACCATCTTTTGTACTCAAGGGTATAGTCCCTTTCAAAAAACTATTTGCCAATAATAATAATAAAAACATACAATACTCAAAGTTAAAAAAAATAGGACCAATATTTCTTTATATATATATATATATATATATATATATATATATATATATATATAATATATATATATATATATATAATCAAGAACATTAATAATTGACATATTACAGCTCGTAGGTAACAACTAACATTTTACAAAATAATATTACAAGTAAATGGATTTCATTGAGGTGGAGGTAGTGATATTCCTTAATTTGTTTACAAAACTCGTACCATGATTATCCTGGTCTAGGGGTACATTGTTGTAAAGGATCTAAAATATATA
The DNA here is from genome assembly GCA_019776745.2 of Taxus chinensis. Classification (NCBI taxonomy): domain Eukaryota; kingdom Viridiplantae; phylum Streptophyta; class Pinopsida; order Cupressales; family Taxaceae; genus Taxus; species Taxus chinensis. The sequence goes on from CM034146.1 coordinate 896,007,377, forward strand.
AGTGGTGTAAAAGGTACAAATGAACACCCTACAAATGACTGTCTCAAAGAACTAGAGACAGATGGTTGAACATTTTCATCTATTCCAGTGGATCTTCTAGGAGGTTGTAATGCAACATGTGGTGATGGTGTAGGTAACACTAAAGGTGACTATGGAAGTGACACTAAAGGTGGTGCAAGGGATGGAGGAGGATCCTCATTTGAAGTAGTGATGTCGCACAACATAACTTTTTTTCAATTTTTTACAAAATTTTATTTTGTTTGTCAAATTTATATATAAGTCATTAGGTAAAATATCATCAAATTATTTAAATTTTATAAAATCATATACTACTAAAGAAACAAAATTTTACATAACATATGTTTTTCAAAATAGTACAGGAAATTTAATTGTGACAAAAATTAGGTTTCAAATAACTAATACATATGCATCAATCATCGGTGGCAACATCATTTTTTCCTCAATATTGTTGGTGTTACTATTCCTTAAGTTAATCATAAGCTCTTTAGTAGCTTTGATATTTTTTATCACCTCCACCATGACATAAAGTGGTAATATTGGCCCTTTCAGTTCATCTTTTTTTTCATTGGTACACCGTATAAATTGACAATTAGGAGATACAAAACATGAACACCCGCGGGTACTATTGATGAAACCCGTAATATTTTTAAATGTATAAAGGTGTCTATCAATGTACATACAATCATATATACGAAAAAAATTATTTAGGGCTATACAAATTTTTTCTTCCATTGACTTTGCATTATAACACAAGCGACATTTGGACATATTGAATTTATAGCTTTCCACATGATTCCAATCTATAAATCGGTACATTCGGCCATAAAAAGGTAATATTGGCATATCATTTGAATATTGAGTAGTAGACCTAACATTAATTATCATCAAAGTGAATAGCCAAAGACCTATGTTGGGAATAGTAGAAGTTCATATCATGTAGCTCTGCTTCAAGAATATGAATTCTTCATAAGGTGATAGAAGTGATTTATACATTGGCCAAGCCCCATAATGTCACCAATTGGGGAAATTAGATTGATATGTCTTTGACGCCTTAGGTAGAAGTTCTAAATCATCTTTGAACTCTTCCTCATAAGTTGTAATCTAGTATTTCCCCCTTTTTACATGTAATTTTTTCACAATTGTTGACATCCTATTGTTTCTCCATGCACCACTAAAATTTCTTTCAACCTCTTCCTCTTCTACACATTACATTATTTTACAAATATTAGATAAAATCAAATACCAATAAGAAAATTACAACAATATCATTATTTTGTAAAAAACTTACCAAAATTTACATGCTACAACTTTTCATATTTCCATTTCCAAATAAGGAAGGTTCCCTAATAGAAATGTACTAACAATGTCGAAGCATATTGAAGGTATGTGTATTATTTCAAAACGTAAATAAATATACTATCTCAACACTATGTGAGAATCCTTTTGTATTCCCTCTCTTTTATGTTAGAATAGTTATACTTTCCCTCTAAAGGACAAGCATGAGTTTGTAAGAGCTAGAGATATGTTGAAGGCTTACAATGGGCTTGTTTGTTTTCTTCAGGGTTATAAAAATATTTTGTTCATGTATTTTGTCAATTTTTTAGGGTTACAAATGTTTTAATAGGCATCCAACAATGCAATTTTAATGGATTTGGACTATAAATACTTGAATGGCATGGCCATCTTTTTATTGTTTTACACCCACTATGAACCATCTTGTATGCATGGATAACCTTCTTAGCCATCTTATATATCTTGAGGAAGATCTAAATATTATAATCTAAAATCTAATTAAACATTAGGTGGTTTTGTGGATGTGCTTTCTTAGTGGTTAAATGAGTTAGGGTATGAGAGGAAAATAACTAGTTGGTATTGATTAGCTTCCCCACTACAATTGATTATATCTCCATGTCTCTACATTGAAGACAAGTGTTGTGTGATGTAAACATTTTTTGGGTTCCTATAGAGGTCCAAAATGTTTGTGGTTCATTTGACAACTGTGTATTAATGACCATCCCTAGAACACATCTTTCTTAACTTCCTTGTTATAATTAGAAGTATTGTTGAGTTTTACATTTTAGCATTAGGGGAGTTTTCACCTTGGTTGATCTTGTGTTCATTCTAATTCTCTAAGGATTTTTAGAATACCCTATAACTACTTTTAATAATGACATGGGGTGATCATTAATTTCTTGGACATTGTATCACATACAAAAATAGTGCAAACAACCATATTTCACCTTGCGACAGTTATTTTGAACCAACATGAAAAAGGAACCCATATTTATTTTTCTTGCAACCAAATGATGTAATCATCATTTTAACTTATTTAAAATGATGAATAATTATATATTTTTTTATTAGAGGTAAAACAGGGTTGAGGGGACCCTACCCCAAACACAGTCACCTCTCCATGAGAGCAGATAAATACATTACCACACCATCAAAAATATGATAATATAACATTTCATAATAATACAAGCTCCCCCAAGAGCTAAAGTAGTGAAACAACAGCAACAAAAAAACACAGTGGAACTAACAGCAGTGAAGAAAATAACCGCTAAAAAGCTACAAAGACAATAAATAAATAAAAACACCCCTCCCTAGATCATTTATAGGCTTTTTCAAACCCCTCCAGCACCTTAGCCTATTCCTTCGCCAAAGCATCTATGTTACCAACCAAAGATTCCAAGTCAAAACCATCGAGAGTCACCTTTCTTTTCCTACCCTGACTATCCACAACACTATAGGCATTAAAAAGCTAACCCAGAGTCTAGAGATGTTGCAAAGTAGATTTCACCATGACTACACTCCACTCCATGTAGCTATGGATAATCACACAAAAATGGTCCAACTCATTGGTTATGAAACAATAGTTGGCGTTTAAAACCTAAACCTCTCTGCCATGCCCATTGCTGACCGCTTCCTCAACCTGTGCTTTCATCTTATGACAGTCATTGAACAAAAACAGCACCAAGCTCTTTATGAGCTGCATATCTCCCTTAATTTCCACAATATCTAATGCCATCTTATCCAAATGTTTATCCCCTTTCATAGGTCCAACGTGTCCGATAACCTTGAATTATTGTTCCAATTTCACATTGATAGGAGTCGGAAGATTCCATTTACTAGACTCCCCCTTTGTGTTCAAAGGGACACTACGACCCTACTTAGATTTCATTTCCCTAAGATTCTAGGCTGCCACAATCTCAACCTCATCTTTATCATCTTCTGAGTCAGCTTCCTGAGAGTCAGAATCTTCACTCGAGTCTTCTTCCTCTAAGTCTGAGTCTACTCCATCCGCATAAGCTTCTAGAGCTTTAGTAAGGGAGCTAGTCTTGTCAATATCTAGGGAATCTCTTTTAACAAAGGTAAGAATAATGCCTTGATGGATCGGGACACACACCCTTTTGGTTTTGAACTGAGAGATAGAGGCACATAGGGAACAATAAAGAAATTAGGGGAAGCTAAAATCCTAGCCACATCTGAAATGATTAAGCATAGGCAGGTGGTAGGCATAAATACATTTGTGGCGGCCCTCAAGAGTGAGAAATTGAATAAGGGTGAGAGCCACCTCATCATATGGATTAGGTAAATATAGATGAAGATAACCAACAAAATGGGAAGTGAGATTTTCATTACCTTTGAGAAACAGGCTCAGCTCTTTGGAGGCTTATTTTTTAGGTTTATAGACCTTCCTCTCGACAGCAGGAATACCATCACTTTGGTGATTGAATCCATAGTAATCTCCATGTTAATTCCCTTCATTTCAACCACCGCACCTTTTTTAGTAGTCTTCTAGGCATTGGTGAAATATTTGCTAAGACTTTCAAAATGACCTTCAAACATTTTTAGGAAGGGCGTAAAACCCTTGCTATCAAACAAAGCCATGGCTTCAGACGTCAACCCTTCGAGATCAGTAGGTTCACTTCTAACCAGATCACCATCCATTTGGATGCACAAAAAACCATTCACGAAAAATCCCAAATTCCAAGTAGCTAGAGGATTACACGTAGACCCAAAAATGAAATTTCCCTAGGCTTGGGAAGAAACAAAATCTTTCCAGATATACGAGCTGATCCCCTCCCCGATCTTCGCATTATTTAGAAATAAATGTTCAATATTCCTACCGCAAATGACCATGATGAATTTGACACACTATGATCTGACATTATTTTGTGACATGTCCATTTATGTCGTTATGTAAGTGTGCTCGCACCTTGGGATCAAGAGATTCCACTTCATTGATAAGTGTGAACTCATCACAATCAACCCCCATATTAGCAAAATAATCCACCACAAAGTTATCCTCCCTATAAACATGCTTAAAGGTAATAAATTTTACATTTAGTTAATACTCTTGATATAATTATGGATGGAAATAGAGATGGAACCTTTCACAATTATGAGGTTAATTATGTTCATATAGTCTCCTTCCACCACCAAATTGGAAAAATTGTGATAGAGAGCTATAGACAACCCCCAAAAAACCCCTGTTGCTTTGGAAACATGATTTGTTTGAGTGCCTAGGTTGTGATGGTATCCAAAAATAAATCTTCCTTCAGAATCCTGAAAAACCCCACCACAGCCAGCTCTACCAGGGTTTCCTTTGGACACACCATCAAATTTAAACTTAAAACACTCCTTGCTAGGTTTCAGAGTCTAGGGTTTAGAGAAAGGGTACTAGTAGGTGTGGATCCCAAACCCCACTTTAAGGAGAATATGGATTGATTATGAATGATAGACTTCTTTTGAGGGTTCAGATTAGAGAAATTAACCAGAATGGTATTAACACAACGAGCTCCAAATTTCTTGGAAGACTCTTTCTTGCCTTTGAAAATTCTTTTATTTCTCTCCTTCCATATCTCCCAATCTAAATGCATGATAAAAAAGGTCCACAAATATTTTAACCCTTAGCTCTTACAAGGATTAGACCATTGGGACCACAACAGTTTTATGGAATTAGGGAAAACCCAATTGACTTCAAAAATATTAAGAATGGTCTTCCTAACCGAGACCAAAAAGGGGCAGCTGAGAAAAAGGTGTGATGAGTCTTCACACTCAGATTCACACAACACATACCTATTTACCATATGGAAATTTCTCTTGTTTAGGTTGTTGACAGTTAGAATCTTATCATGGATAACCAACCACCAAAACATATTAATCTTGGGATTAACTCTTTGACCCAAATACTTCCCCAATTAAAGTTCTCCATTTCCCCCACCTCAGAAAAGAAAGAGTTTGAGGCACTTCTGACCAAGAAGACTCCATTGTCCTCCTTAGACCAGTAAATATTATCCTCTTCTAAGATCTCCTTATTAACAATGATGCCTCTTAATTTGTTGTTAATAGAATAAATCTTAATGATGTTAGAATCATCCAAAACAATGGTTTTCGATTGTCCCAAAGGTTCATCAAAGTTTAAAAAATATCTGACCTTGGTCCCATATTTGGTCATAGAGTCTCTATAGATCGTGGGGTGAATGATCTTAAGAGGGAGGTCCCCTAACCATTTTTCCTCCAAAAATTTGATCGTTCACCCATTGTCAAGCCAACCATGTATTTGCTACCCTCAGAGACTACGTGTTTATCCCACTTTATAGATTTCAAGAAACAAGAAGAACCATTAGAATCCTGTATGCACAAGCACCATTCGTTGGCAGACAGATTTGGCCAATATTTACCTTTGATAATAGAAGTCTAAATACTCTCTTCCTTAACTAGCCTCCAGCTCATTTTCAACAGCATTGCTTTATTCATTTTGGTTCAATCTTTGATACCAAGACCTCCAAGTTTTTTGGAGGCGCAAACCTTTTCCCATGCAATTAGAGGAATTCTATCTTTAGGTTTTGAGCCACTCCAAAGAAATATTTTTTTAATACTCTCCAACTTACTAGCAATCAAGGGGGGTAACCTATAGATAGACATCGTATAAATTGGTAAATTTTGAATCGAGCATTTGAGTAGGACAACCTTTACAGCTTGAGATAACAGAGAACCTTTCCATCCTTCAAGTTTCTTCAAAAACCTATCAATTAAGAAATTCCAATTAGAATTCTTAGGTTTTTCCACCCCAATAAGCATGCCTAGATACCTAATTAGGAGGGTTTTAGACACACAACCAAGAATTCCAGCAATTTTATTGCATCTTCTTTCCTGGTGTTGATAAAGAAAACTGAGCTTTCCCCATAATTGATCAATTGGTTTGACATCTCCTCATAATCACCCATTAATTTTTTGAATTCCATAGCCTCTAGGACAAAAACTTCACCAACCAACATAGTGTCATCAAAAAAATGCTGGTGATTAACAATGTTATAGTTAATAGTAGGAGAAATACCTCTGATCCTACCATCCAAGGCAGCCTTATTTAGAGCGCTACTAAGGGTCTCGACCATAATAATGAAAAGAAACGGAGAAATAGGATCACCTTGTCTTAATCCATGCCTGTTGTTAAAAAATCCACAAGGGGTCCCATTAATCAAGACCGAGAAATTTTTTTGGAAATACATGAAAGAATCATCATCTTAAAGTCTTCACCAAATCCAAACCTAGTAAGAACCTTTAGAAGGAAGGGCCAAGAGACTCTATCATAGGCTTTTTCCATATCAAGTTTAAAAAACATGGCTTCCTTCTTATTCTACTTAACGGAATGAAGGGTCTCCTAAATAGTGACTATACCATCCTGGATCTGTCTTCCCATAACAAATCCTCCCTGCTACTCAGAGATGATTGAAGGTAAGACAAGTTGAATTCTTAAAGCTAGGATTTTGGAGCAAATTTTGTAAACACGGTTACATATGCTTATAGATCTAAAAATTTTGAAATCCGTAGGAACATTATTCTTAGGGATCAAGGCTAGAAAAGTGATATTTAAATCTTGAAGTATCTTCTTATTCTTAAAGAATTATTGAATAGCATTGCAAGTATCATCCTTCACAATCTCCCAGAAAGTTTGGAAAAAGTGATCTGGAAACCCATCCGGTCTTGGAGCTTTGTCAAGATTTAGGTATTTCATCATAAATTCAATTTCTTCCAGTGAAGGTATTTTGGTGAACATACAATTGTCCTCTTCATTAATCAATTGGGGAATACAATCCAAAAACTGTTCTTCCTTAATGTTGTTAGAAGCTCTGGAAGAAGCCAAAAACCTGTTGAAAAAAGAACTAGCAACTTTTTGGATTTCCTTAGTGTCATTGAGCAGCACTCCCTCTTCATTCTTGATACATATAATTCTATTAGAGCTCCTTCTTTTTAGATTTGAGATATGAAATAACTTCATGTTCTTGTCACCTTCTTTGAGCCATTGGACCCTTGATTTCTGCTTCCAAAAAAATTCCTCCTTCATGAGAATATTATGATACTCAACTAATAATTCCTTCTCTTTTTTTTGTTTGAGTAGTAGATAATGTTACTCTGCGAATAATTATCTATATAAATGTTACCTTAAGGGGAGATGATGTAAAATACATCAAAAAATTTCCATGTAAAAATAATGTATAAAGTTGGAGTTCATGTTATATGAGAATAAAGCTCGGTGAAATTCAAACTTTATCACAAGTTTAGTGAAGTTCGGTGTAAATCTAGACTCCACAACCTTTTTCACATAATCAAAGCCCATGCAAAAATGAGAGTTTCAATTTAGGGTACAGGCATCTATCAAAGTATAATTCAAAAAAAAAATCTAATGTTATAGTTATTTACATACACAAAGCATGAATTGTTTGCAAAATTGACTCCAAGATATGCAGGCATGTCACAGAATCCATTTGTTTAATTAATTTTAGTGACAAAATTACTCAAGGATATGTAATCCCATGGAATAAAATTATTATAATGTGTTTTACTAACACTAAAAAAATCAATAACCTATTTGAACTTAATATCAATTATTTACAAAAAAGAAAAAAAAATGACTTACCTCTCTTTTTATACGGTAAAAACACTAGGTTATTTGAGCTCCTCCAACTTCTCAAGAGTGAAAATGAGATGTGTAGTGAAAATGACATTCGTTTGAGATTAAATAATAAATATGGTGCCTCCCGATTAAAAGCAACGTGATGCAAATACGACGCAATTAGCATCATATTTGCAGCACTCTTAGCACGTCATTTTTGTGTCAAAAATTCTTTCAATTTTTTTTTTAAATCCCATTCACAAATCGACGCAAAATCAACCCCATTTTTGAAATTTTTAACACTATATGTAGTAGTGAAATTGATAATATAATGGTTCCCTTGTTGATACTTCATTCCATTATGTCATGAGGTTTGGTTTATGGCATTTCGTGATAAGGATCGTATCATCCTTGAAAGAATTAAGAAGTGGTTTTAGGGGAAATAGTATAAAATTTTCAATAAACACAAAAGGATGAGATAAGAGAAGGGATTTGGTAATGTATATGATGAATTATATTGTGATTTATATTAGGTTGTCCTGAGGATGCACTTGGAGAGAAGGAAGAATATGTGGATCTAGAGGAAAACCCTATTCAGAGTCGAGAACAACTTAATGCTTGCATACAACCATATTCTTCCAAAGGAATAATGTTTGGGAGTATTGATGAGATTTGAATAAAAAAATTAGATAGTGAAACTAATTTGATCCAAACCATATATTATTGGATTTCAATGCAAACCAGATAATAGAGGATTTCAATGTACTAAAAGTTACATTTTAATTAAAGAAAGAAAGTATATATGCTCTAAATGAGATCGAATAGGAGATGACTTAAATGTTGTTTGCACATAATGCATATTTCAAAACCTTTCTATTTAAAATCTCTTACAACATTCATCCATTGTACCATTTGTAGTTTCTTGTGAGGGATATGATACCTCTGTTAGAAGACAATTGTCTATAAAGACAATTTTACATCCATGAAAATCCATGGATGGTGTACTTCATTGGAAGTCATGGGAGGTTTTATCCATTCCTAGGAGCACATATTTCTACACTAGCCATGAAAATTTAAAATTTGATGAGGGTCATTGATGCACAGGAAGTGGAAAGCAATTGACATGGTGTTAATATTCAAAGCTTAAAGTAGTGCAAAAAATTCATCAACATCGGTTGCATAGAACATCAAAAGGATGGTTGGCTTAAGAAATCCTAAAGCAGCACCCCATAAGGTATTATTTCACATTTCACCCCATAAAAATTTGTACCAAAAGATCATTTTCCAATTTGGGTGGATGAGTATGGAATATGAAAATTTCATGTTTTTAAACATGTAGGAGGACCATAAATAAGATCAATGACTAGAAATTACCACCTAAAAATATTTGTTTCTTTCTATGACAATTTGTTTGTCATTTATTTTCATGTAGTTTATTTCAAACAAATACGTGAGCTTTGCTTCAGAGAGTTGCTTTTCATATATGTAACACATTATCATGTAAATTCATAAAGAAAAAGAGATGCAGTTTGTGCATAGGGAAGTTACAGGAATAAGTTCCCTAGGAGTTCCAACTTGAGTTTATAAATCCAGTCGGGTATGATTTGATATAATTTGTATCAAACCTTAATTTCATAGTAAGTACTATAGAAAATGATATTTTAATAATTATGTATAGTATGCACAAGCAATAAACATTTAATAATGCAAAAATCCTAAGCAAATGAGAGAGGAGGATGACTTAGTTGTTTTTGTATAACCTGGGAATGATCTAGACTGAGTATCTACTAGATCTAGCTAGGAACAGTGTTAAAAAGGCTAAATGAGGGTTTAGAACCCTAGGGATGTATAGGACATAAGTGTCTGCATGAGGATAAGAGTGCCCCAGGTGCTAGTGACTAATCTAGGTGCTTGTGTCTACTCATATGCTTGGAACTTGGCCTTTTCTGGGTTGGAATGTCTTCATTCCAATATTTGTTTTGTCACTCTGAATTCAAAGTTAGGGTTTTAGTCACACCTATAACCTGTAAAATAAATGTCTACCTACACATTCCCACAAACCACATTAAGCCTAATAAAAAATATGTAGAATGACGAGTCGTATTGACCCCACCGATCACCTAAAGAGTGAACTTACGACGGAGTGTTGCACTACATCTCATACTCCATGTAGTTATTTTTGCTTGTGTGTGTAATGTTGCCCTAAGTTTCCCTTGTGCAAGTTACACGATGATAGCGGGATAGATATAGATTGTACCAAGTATGCAGAATGTGTGTGATGGAATAAAATGAACTCCCCTCCTATGATGTGTATGCAAATTAGTGTAGCCCTTGTCCCTTGTATGGATGTGCTAGATGGGTGAGTGCATGGAAATGGGGGACCAAAAGGGGGTCAAAAGTGGACACATTTTTCCTAAAATCAAAAAAACCTGAACTTCATCTAATAATTTGGCATGCATATGCTCAAAATTTTCCAAAGTTATCAGAATAAGTACCATAGTGCTTGGAATCTAGTTTCTAAATACTAATTTTTTTTAAATGGTGGAGATAAAGAAGGCCAAATGCGGTGCGCACACAAAGTATGTCTTTTTTTGTTTCAAAAAGATAACAACCTATTGTGTGTGCACCCCCCCCCCCCATTTTTTGAGTTCTATAAATTATTTTTCACATCCCTTCAATAGAAATTAGCTAAGACCATGTATGAGGTCCCACTAATTTTTCATAATTATTGTATGAATATATAATTTTTTTATTGATTTTCAAAGTGTACCCATCCTGAAAATAAAATATTTGTGTGTACACCCCCGTAACTTTGAGAAAAATAGTCAATTTTTTTAATGCATGTAGAATGGAGTTTAGAAGAAACAACTTTATGTTTTGAAATTTGGATGGAAAAATCATAAATTGTGTACAAAAATATATGCATATGTTTTGGCAAGAAAAGAACGCACCAGTAAAAGAAATTAAGGATGAAAACCTTAAACTAATCAGATTTTAGAAAGAAGTATATCGTCATCAAGGTAAAACCAAGCTTGACATCATAGTATAATTTTTTGGAATATTATGTTATAACGTATGAGATGTTAGGGTGTACACATGAGATTTTGATGTTTTTTTGTAAAACACGGATTTATTCACGTATTACATAGTCCAAACCTTAGGTTTGGATATCCAAGGCAAATCCAAGCCTATGGATTGGGAATTTGTAACCTATTGAAAATGAAATGCGCTCACATTATAATGCGAGCATTTTAGAATGTGCTTAAAAATGAAATCCAAATAGAAAAAAAAATAACTCGTGATTTTGGTCCCACTTGTCACAGGTTATCTACAAACTCCTTAATATTCTTGCACTTTTTTATTCTTCTTAACAATTTTGTATATTTTATTTTATATAGAGATTCTTTTATGAAATATTTAAGCATTATTTGATATATTTAAGTGTGTTTGTATTGTTTCTTATATTCCTAATACTCATTAACATTTTATTGTCAATTTTCTTGTGGTGATAAAGATATTTGAGAATTATGAGGAAGAGACCATGAAGGAAAACACTCAAGCAATTGGAAAAACAAATGGAGCAGATGAAAAAAGTGCATGAAAAAATGAAATTTAACACATATTTAATAGATATTAGAGATGTTGCCAAAGACCGTAATCAAAAATGGAAAACATTTTTTTGATGACTTAAATGAAATAGGTAGATGTCAATGGTTTGTTGGATTGATGAAAAATATTAATTATAGACCTACTGATTAACAAAAATAAGGTTTTACCTAGATGGCCTAAGGGGATATCTAGGGTATTAATGTTAATCTAGTTAGGAGGACTAAAACATTGTAAATGAACTAAAATGGTATGAAATAAATGTAAATAAACTACTCTAGATGAAATGAAACCTTAATGTGCAAGAGAAGAGTAAGGAAAAGACTCAGTTGATAATATAAGACTGTCACACAATGTCACAGATCTTGAAATAAAATCTAGAATTGTAGACGAACCCTCAGAGACCTTACAAAGGGTAGATATAGACTATCTAAGATGACACAGGTGCATGGGAGTGTATTGGGGCACCCTAGGGTACCCTGGTCTGCAATCTTGGTGCTCGGAACAATATAAATTCTCAAAACCTTAATATAGTATGGTTTCTAAATGCCTCTGATTATTTCCAATCTGTCGGGCTAGATTCATCATATGAACTAGAGAATGACCTGTAATGCAAGGAGAAATATCAAACCCTTAGAAAAATGGAAGATGCATATGAATGGGTCAGACTGATCTCAACCGCCAAGCTAGTGGACTTATCACTGAGCATTGTACTACATTATGGACCATGATGTAGTTCTGGTGTGTGTGTGTGTGTGTGTGCGTGTTGTACCCTAGATGCTCTCGTGTCAATCATACTTTTTGAAGTAGCGAGAAATAGTAGCTATAGAAATGTAAGTAGCATGTGTGAATGGAATAGAATGGAATCCCTCCCCCTATGAAGTGTGTGTGATGCAGATCTCCTAGCTTGAATGCATGACACTATGTGGATGTAATTGATGTAATAGATGCATCCCTAGATGGAGTGATAGTATTGATAAGATGCAATGACCTAGAACCCTCGTTATGATCTTATAACTTAATATTTAGAGGGCTCTCAAGATTAATTTTGTAATAAATCCCGAAAATGCTGACTGAGAAGAAGATAAGGATGACCAACAACTAGAAGTGACCCAAAAATAACTGGAAGAGTTTGTGCATAGACCGGGGTGCCCGGAATAGGACCAAGGCACCTCGGGTGCGCCAATACAGGCTGGGGTACCCTAATTTTAGGCTAGAATGTTGGAAAGGTCATGAAATGGGTTGATAGGTATCAGGAAATACGTGGTGTTTTCACCAAATCATTGCATGTATTTTGGGATGTCAGTTATTCCAAATTGTTGAACCTCATCAAAAGTTAGCCTTTCATAGTCTCTTTGTCGGATGATTAATTCATCCCAACAATGAATCGAGATGTCTTCCAACCGGGGTACATGGGAACTAGAGCATGATTAATCTTGTATTTAAATGACTCAAAAGCATCATGTTGATTCTTAGCCCAACAAAAAGTCTTACCACCTATTGTCACTAAATGTAGTAGCACTACTATGGAAGAGAAGTTCTTGATGAACATCCTTAGCTACTGAATTGGACCAAAAAAATCTTGGTCTCGATCAAACTAGATTGTGTAGGCTAATTCAGAATGACCTCTATCTTACCTAGATCAATCCTCAACTCTCCATCTCCAACCGCATGTTCCAAAAAGATAAGCAATTGATGAGAAAATTCACACTTCTTCTCATTCAACACTAGCTGGCTCTCCTTAAGAACTTGCAAAACTTAATGCAAATTGTTAATATGCTCTTCAAAGTTCTGCTAAAAACCAAAATGTCATCCAAGTACATAATGAAAAATGAATCAATAAACAATCTTATTACCTCATGAAGGTAGCTGGTGCATTGCATAGCCCAAATGGTAATACCAACCATTCATACAATCCTTGCATGGTCTTAAACGATGTTTTCCAGATGTACTTCTCCTTGATCTGCACTTGGTGATAACCATATTTCAAATCAAGCTTAGTAAAATATTTTGCATGTTGTAATTGATCCAACAAATCATCAATGCGAGGAAGAGAGTACCTATTTTTTATGGTTATTTTGTTTAAAACCCTATAATCAACACACATTCTCCATGAACCATCTTTCTTAGGTACCAAAACAATAAGAGAACCACATGGAAAAGTGATAGGACGGATTATATGTTGCTTAATCAAAGACTACAAATTTTGTTTTACCGCATTAACATCTTTCAAGGACTACATGTACAACCCCAAGTTTGGAAGTGGACTATCTATTAAATAGTGTATCTCATGCTCAATTGGCCTAACCAAGGGCAGCCCCGTAGGCTATTAGAATACTTCCCTGAACTGTAGAACCAACTCTTTTGTATGTGTTTTCTTCTTGTTAGAAAACATACTATAAGTGGTCTTAGATGCAATAACCTCATCTTCTGACATGTCCCTTAAAAGAAGTAATGCAAATTTCTCATTAGCGTTAATAAGCTTCAGGGCTTCAGTGGCACTTACTAAAGAGATCTTCGAGTTTCCTGCAAAGGCTGAGATTATTTAGCTCTTACCATCCTTCACCAATCTGTACTGGTTGGCTCTTCTCATGAAGATGGCATCCCTGATATACAAGTACGAGCTACTAAACACTACACCACACACATCAAATGAAACCACATCCAAAGCAACTTCATCAGTGAACTTCTTATCAATACCAAACGTAATTTTACATTGCTTGGTAGCATTGATGTCTTCGTCTTTCTTTATCCAACCCATTGAGTACGGACTTGGATGATTGTAAGTTTCCAACTTTAGCCTGTCCATTAACTCTTTACTAACCAAATTAGATTGAGAACAAGTATCAAAGAGAGCATCCACTTTAGTCTTCTTCACTTGAATTTTTTATATGAAAGAGCTTAGTCAATTCATTTTCTTGAACAACAATGTTACTACCCAAACATACCTCTCTGCGGATGGAGGTACACCACATTTTCTCATCCACCTCTTTACTACAAAATACTTCCCCTCCTTGGAGGGCAGCTATAGCCTTATTTTTATTCTTTTTATTCTTCTTATTCTTAAAGGGATGTAATTCCTATTAAAACATAATATTAAGTTTTCTTATAAACCTTAGTTTATAATTAAATAATTCAAAATATTTATATTCTTATAAATTATGTGTTTATGGTTAATTAGTTTTTAATTCAATCAATTTATTTAAATGAGGTGCTTCGTGAGAAGACACACTCAATCATAATTTATATATGACCTATGAGATCAAATGATTTCAGATCATTGTAATTTATAATTCATGTGGTGAATTATTATGGAGAGAAGTGAAGAGTTGGAGGGCGTGACTGAACTCTACAAAAATGTTTCTCAATGAATGAAAATTCTATTTGACCATGGTTTTTACCCCGCGGGGGTTTTTTCCACGTTATATCCATGCTCAATGTGTAATTTCTTTTATATGCTTTAATTTATTTTGGCTATGTTTAATTTAATTTCATAAGGTTTTTATATTTGCCTAGACCTCACATAGTACCAGTGCATGACAATTAAATTAAATTAATTTAAATTCCTAAGCGTTGCAACCATTGGTGGTTGGTTAGAACCTATAAACTATTAAACCCCCCTTTCATTTGACACATATAAAAACTCTCTCAATTTGTTTACCCTCTGCGTGAACAAAGTTGTGAAAAATATGTGCCTGGGCCCTCTGCAAATAAAGGTAAGGATAAAATATTTGTGAAATATTTTTTTAATGTGTATAGTTGTTCAAATTTGTAGGCAAAAGTATAAAAGCAGGGTAAAAGGAAGTAAAAAAGAAGTTACAGGTCTACCAAGAGAGACAACCTGCCTTGAAAATAGCAATTTGGTTTTTCCTATTGGCTCGGTTCAATACATATGGAATGGGGCCCAAAATATTATATTTAATTTCAATAATACTTGCAAATCTATGTCCAACTTTTGCCCCCTTCATTTCTCTTGTACATATATTTAAAATATAGGTTTAAATATAAATACACTACTATGTGATATATCATATTCATAAACTATAGTCTATAACCTAAGTTTTAATAAACTATATTTTACTAAGCTTGATTTGAAATATGGTTATCACCCAATGCAGAACAAGGAAGAGGACATCTGGAAAACATCATTCAAGACCAGGCAAGGATTGTATGAATGGTTGGAATTACCATTCGGGATATACAATGCACCAGCTACCTTCATGAGGTTGATGAATGAGGTAATGAGATTGTTTATTGATTCCTTTTTCATTGTGTCCTTGGATGACAATTTGGTTTTTAGCAGAACTTTTGAAGAGCATATTAACAATTTGCATTAAGTTTTGCAAGTTCTTAAGGAGAGCCAGGTAGTGTTGAATGAGAAGAAGTGTGAATTTTCTCAACAATTTCTTATCTTTTTGGCACATGTGGTTGGAGATGGAGAGTTGAAGATTCATCCAGGGAAGATAGAGGTCATTCTGAATTGGCCTACACAATCTAGTTTGACCCAGACCAGGATTTTTGTTGGTTTAATTCAGTATCTGAGGAAGTTCATCAAGAACTTCTCTTCCATAATAGCACTGCTACATTCAGTGACAATGGGTGGTAAGACTTTTGGTTGGGGTAAGAAACAACATAATGCTTTTGAGTCATTTAAATACAAGATTAATCATGTTCTAGTTTTGGCATTACCTAACTTAAGAGGTGAAGAGACAAATTAAAACATGGCGCACAATTACATTCTTATGTAGAAACCAAAAACACTCCTTTTTATACTACACCTCACCCCAATGGTGAAAACTTCAAAAAAATAACTGCCAAATCAACATGGAAAATAATAATGCTTCTACATAGAACCCCAAACTCATATAAAAAAAACATGGACAATTCTTGTTAGAATGTGTGATGTCCAATGTTAGATATAGGGCCCATAATATAGCTTCTATGTATAACTCAACACTCATGTAACAACCACATGGACAGTTCATGTTAGAATGCATGATACCTAATTTCATAACCAGGGCCCATTGCATAACAACATATTTACAAGTATAGATATCTTAAATACATCTATCTAAAATATGTCGATAAATGTCAATCTCAAGGCACATATCTAGATATGCTAGTGTAGTATAAGTATACCAAAAAAATTTAAAATATATATATATATATATATATATATATATATATAATAGCAAACGTATCTATATGAAAATACATCAATGCATATAAATATAAAGGTTCTTAGCATATAATTTTCACATACCACATTAATCAATAACTTCATTAAATACTCTATCAATTTTCCATTGATTTTTGGTAAATGGAATCAATTTAGTTGTGTCATTGTATCGGTCTCAAAAAAAATTGTTCCAGAAAAAGGGTCCAAACATTAGTATATGGCCAAGATATTACTATTTTTTTATTGACTTGTCAAAGAAAAAACGGAAAAAAAGAACATTTATGTGACTATCCAATGGAAGTCAAATTTATGGATGATTTTCATGTGACTATGAAATGGATGTCAAATTTGATATTGATGATAAAAGTGAACTCCTCACTCCATTACAACCTTGGTTTCCATTGAGGAATTCCTCTTGGCGTGATTAGAATTTCACACACTTGTCAAATACGCTCATAACTTATAGAAGCTTAAAAGTCTTGCTATGAAGGTCAGACATCTTATAGTGGAAGCATAAGCATTTTGACTTCCATAAGGGTTCTTGATCCATGTCTTCATAAGAAAAGGAGTTCCATTTATGTAGGTTTCAGCTCAGCTAGTGATCCAAAAATGGATCTGAAAAGACCCAATTCTATGTATTCTCCTTATTAATACTTGTAGTGTATATTCTTGGCATATTCTAAAGATGGTCTAGTCGGGTTGATGTTGATTCGAACACCTTCGACTGACATAAGAAGGTCATTTTTGTTATGCATCCTCCAAATGCTCAAACGCCCAGTTGCATCCTCTAGACACCTCTTCCATACGCCTCCTCCAGATGCATAAAGCCTCATCCAAATGCCTCATGCCTCTTCCAAACACATGACACCTCTTCCAGATATTGAAATGGGAATATGAGCAACTACAAAAGTTTGGACTTCCCATATCAGTTCGTTTCACCTTACCAGATCAGATCGTTTCACCTTCCCCCCTCTATTCGTGGATAGAGAAACTATAAATACAAGTTCAATTCTTCATTCTAGCAAGTGATTTTGATTGAATTCAAGTGTGAGAAAAGAGGAGAAATATGTAATTGTTGCTTGTTTTGTTCATAGTAGAGTTGATTTCCTTCATTGTTGAGGATGGTAAGTGAGATTATGCAAGTAGAAGGAGTTTGAACCCTTCTTGAAGGTCAATTGTATGATAATAACTTTGTATCATTTGTATATTTACATAATGAAAGGGAAAGCAATTGCTTACCCAACTGAGAGTTTTTCCCACATTCAGATTTATCCAAGATAAATCTGGTTGTCACTTGTCTTATATCTTCTACTTTGTAAGTGTTGTGTGATTAAAATATTAATGCACATGATAATGGTTAAGCGGAGACTTAATAAATGTGTTCCTTCATTAGTCACTTAGAACATGATATGTTTATTATTATAAAAGAGGTAATTTACATGCATCAGATTGGTATCAGAGCAGTTAATATCAATTATTGTTTGTGTAGTTTAACTTGTGCTTGGCATTTTCAGTTAGATAAACCTAACCTGAAAGGGAAAGTGAAATTGGTGAAGGTATCCTCATTCCTTTTGAAAGAAAATATTTCCACTAGGGAAGTGGAAGCAAGGAATTTGAGACATGGCTCGTAGAGAAGATGCAGAAGATACTGGAGAAGAGCATTTTCTACAAGTTGGAGGATAGATGTGGCAAGTTTGTCCATAGAGATGTGGGTAGTATGTCCTTGTTCTATGGGGAAATTGTAGTCTATCATGGGTTTTCTCATGGATAAGACTTGGAGTTTCGAATGAAGCATTAGGAGCCTATATTGAAGATACGCATGAGCATGAAGAAGAAGAACCCCGTGTCATTCCTACACCTCTATTCAAAGCAAGAGGTGAAGATAGAGATTCAGCCTTATGATGGGGACTTGAAAGCCAAGAAGCTAGACCATTGGCTAGCTCTTAACTTGAGGTATATTTTAGTTTGCATCAAATCAATGAGAGTCACCAGATTTCATTTGAAAAGCTAAAATTAACCAATCATGTTTTAACTTGGTTTGAAAGCTATGTTCATTCTTTGGTTGTTAAGAAGCTTCCTCCTATTACTAAGTGGGATGAATATAAAAGGCTAATTAAAAAACAATTCTATCATATTTGTTATGAGGAAGAGAGGTCCATGTATTGGCCATATCTAAGGAAGAAGCAAGGAAAAAACGTGCAAGAATACACCAGTGAGTTCCGGAAAAAAGTTGTCCAAATGGGAAAAGATATAGCAGAACAGGATATTTTAATGAAAGTATATTGGTGGACTCCATAGCCATTTGAGGAGATCCGGTTCTCTTGGCCAATATGGCGGATGTAGACCAAGGCTTGTTCTCAAGCCCACTACTTAGAGATGGAAAAGAGGAAGAGTTCATATACCTCTCAACATGCTTCAAGTGAACAAGGTGACACCAAGACAAATAGGATAAGGGAAAAGGGAAAGGTAAGAAAAATGTTACCTTCCATTTCTAAGAAGGATACTAAAGTTCATTGTGGAGATTGTGATGTTCACACTCATTCCAAGGAAAAATGTTGGAAGCTCCACCCGAAATTACATCCCTTCAAGAATAAGAAAAATAAGAAGAAGGCCATGGTTACCCTCTAGGGAAAGGAATTATTTTGCAGTGAGGAGGTGGATGAGACTATGTGTTATACCTCCATCCGTAGAGATGTATGTTTGGATAGTAACAACATTGTTCAAGAAAAGCATACTAACTAAGATTTTTCATCTAAAAATTTAAGTGAAGAAAACTAAGGTGGATGTCCTTTTTTATACATGTTCTCAAGCTAATTTGAATAGTAAAGAGTTATTTGACAAGTTGAAGTTGGAGACTTATAATAATCCAAGCTCGTATTCATTGGGTTGGGTGAAGAAAGGTTTAGACATCAAGATGATGAAATGATGTAAACGTTAGGATTGAGGTAATTAACTAACCATATTCAAATAATAATTCACCAAAACATTAATAACACCATTTAACTATGCAATAAATAAAAATAACATAGTGACACACGTGGAAAACCCCCAAGAGGTAAAAACTATGGTGAAAGAGATGAATCCATTTATTTGAGAAACTTATTATAGTCCAAATCTCCCTCCTTACTTCTCTCACAAAATCCACATAGTGAATTAATTTGATTAGGCCATATGATCCATTTATTTGACCCCACGAGTCATGAACAGTCAAGTGATGGGTTGTGTCTTTGTACAAAGCACCCCAATTAAATCGATTGATTTAATTAAAAACCAATTAACCATAAACACATTTTTTAGTTTATATTAAATAATTAAGAATATAAATATTCTTGAATTATTTAATTATAAACTAAGGTTTATAAGAGAACTTAATATTATGTTCTAACACTCCCCCTTAATATTAAGTGGGGAACATATGCCAACATTACATGTTTATACAACATGATTTACAAATCTATAAACCATAGTTAAGGTTTAGGCTAGCATATCACATTTGAAGGATTTATACACCTTCATCATGCTCATCTTACCTTTTGGTATAAAAGGATTTGAAATCCATAAATCAAAAGTTGTGATTTAGGCTAAGCATGATTTGTGAGACTACATCTCACAGTTTCTCATGGAAAAATCTCTACCAACATCTCTAGGAGCCTTTTATAACATAAATATCTCCTTTACAACAAATGCAACACACTAGACTGTACACCTTAAACTTAGAATTGTAAGTTTACAAAGATCATAAAAAATATTTTTTACGATGTTTTACAATGGAGAAAAAGTATAGAGGAGAAGGAGAACACACATAGCTTGTCATTAGGAGGTGATCATTTCCATGCACACTCCCCCTCAATGGAAAATCTGAAAGGCTAGATCATTGCACGAAACTTGCAGAAATTTATAACACACAATGGATTTGTAAACATATATGTAACTTGATCTTCAGTTGGGCAGTACTGGAGATCTATATCACTGCAGAGCACCTTCTCTCAGATAAAATGCATATGAATCTCTATATGCTTCATTCTCTGATGCTGAACTGAATTCTCAGAAAAGAGCAATACAACTTTGACTATCACATAGAATAGGAGTACTTTCTTTAACTTCCATGTGTATCTCTTCCAACAACCGCTTTAGCCACATGGTTTCTTTTCATGCTTCCATTGCACTTCTATACTTTGCCTCAGTAGAAGAGATGGAGACTGTTACTTGATTTTTACTGCTCCAAGTAATGGCACCTATACCAAACTTGAACACATATCCAATTGTAGATTTTCTATCTATCACAGCACCAACATTGTTAGAATTACAATATCCATATAAACATACATTATCATAATAAACATGATATAAATCATTATTGATTTCACTTTTAACCATCTATAAATCTTACAATGATAGGTTTAAACCACAAGTTGTATGACAACTTAAATAACAATATGCAAAAAAAACTAACCATGTCATATTACCTAGATGTTGAATTGTATGAAACAACAATTTCAACATTTTAATCTTGAAAAAATATATTAGATGCAATCAGTATCCTTGACGTCTCCAATAAAAACACAAAGACATCCCCAAGTTTCATTTGATATGCATATAATACTATTTTTTAGTAATCACATACTAATTTAGAATTTAGAAATGTTTTATCAACAACATATATATCTTCATTATCTTTTAAGCCTTTAAATTTGTGATAAGACAGATAGATAACACATATGCAAGAATGACCAAATCATGCAAGAACAATCATAGCATACACTAAACCAATTAGAGATGGATTTTTTAAAGGTCTTCTATTACTGTGGAAAATTTCTATGGATTATGTGGAGTTTTCTATAAGATGACCGAGGAAGGGTTTTAGTGATTGCTTACCATGTAAACACCCTTCACACATTTCATGAGAGATAGGTGGAAGATCAAAAACTAGGTTAAGCCGAGACATGTCATACATGCTCCTAAAAAACATGACCTAGTATTTCATGTCACAATTGAACATCACTTATATTTTGAGTAGAAAACCAAGAAGTAGAAGCAAAACCTTTTTAAACACATAATCCATTTTTTTATATGCCTTCAGAAACTAGTAACATATAACTCATTTATCTTTGAACAAAAATACGCTATAATTATTCTGAGTTAGTTGTGAATAAGAAAGAAAATTCATTTTCAATTAAAGAACATAGAAAACATCATTTTAAAAAGCTATCAAAAAACATGTGTTGTTCATTTACCCTGAATATCAAGAATGGGATGATCACCTAGATAGATCATTTGATATTCGTTAGAATATTAGATTTATACGACATGTGCCTAGAATGCACCATTGTCAAATATCTATTTGTTTTCTTTGGTAGTGGCTAATGCAGTTTAAAAAGTAACTACATTAGATTTATGATTATATAAAAATTTTCATTCTTGTTTTGATTTTGATTTGGTTTGTTCCATTTTTTATTCTAGGAATTTGAATTGTTTTTGTTTGCTCTACAATCTTCTTTCTTGTGTCCAAATTTCCCACAATTATAAAATTTTCCATCAAAATTAACTCTTAAATTCCTTTATTTCTTTTCTTTCTAGGGGTTTTAAAGTTTGATTTTTTATTCTTATTAAATTTAGAATGGTTGCTCTCAGATTTTTTGTAAAACAAAGAAGTGCTTATGTGGCATTTTATTTCGAATCAAAATTAGACATGACATGTTCTTCATGGATCGGGAGAGCACTTAGTGTAGACAAATCAGGGATATCTTGCTCAGTTTGATATTTAGAATTTAGAATTGAAATAAAATTTCTAAACATTTCATGGATATTCATTTGAATAATGAAATACAATCCAATTTATCATAAATCAATTTACTGTTACATCCATCTAATTGAGATTTAATGTCTTTAATTTTTGCTAGAAAATTAACTACTTTTTCATCTCCCTTCATGGGAGTCGTCAATAACTCAAAAAATCAACTTAATATATTTTTTTAATCAAATACCTTCATGTATTGATTCTAGTTGAGTCCAATTCACTTGAACTTTCAATTAATTCCCAATGTGAAAAAGGAAATTATCATGCACGCTCTGTAATATTATGGGCATTACCTCTTGTACTTTCTATTGATATGTAGCTACATTGTCCATTGTTGTTTGTCTACAAGTCGAAGTCTTCTCTGTACCGTTTACAATCATCCAGAGCTTGCATGTCATGAATTTTTCCTTCATTGATGATCTTCCAGATGTTGTAATTTGATCCATTTAACATCTGCGATTTGTCTATCATAAAATGATTGGACCCCATATTAATGTAAACAATTCAAAAGGAGAATAAACAAGGTTCTTCGTAAAGTAATTTTAAGAAGTCCCCTTGTAGTTGTTCTAGCCAATATAGCGGTCATATTTCCATGATTTTTCTTTTTTTCACGTCAAAATTTGACTTGTCAAATGAATACTTACACAAAACTTAATTTGACTATAAATTAGGCATTTTGGTTGAAATGTAAACAAAAAAAATTAGTTTTCAAGAAAAAAGACTTACTCAACTGTCGTCAAATGAAGTATATTACTTCTCCTTTCAAAAAATACAAGACATTAATTATCGAGAAAAAACCATCTAATAAAAAATACTTATAATTGTTAATATTAGATTAAATAATTATTTAAAAATAGAAAAAAATTCTAATGTATCAAAAAAATGGGGAGACTAACTCCTATTATGTATGTTTAGACAACCATTAGCTCGAGATAGCTGATGGGACTCGGCAAGTCACCTTTAATATTTTCTTACTGTGGCTGAGCCACTTGAACTTGCCAAAAATTCTAACCAACTCACCATATATTCCAACCAATTTTCCATAATATCCTTACATACTTGTTCACCAATGCAGATCCGATCTACAACTTTTATCTTTGCCAACAAAACAATGCAATTGTGTGGCCTAAGCCACATTGACAAGTAGTGGTCTGAAGGCTTATAAAGCCTTAGGGATTCCACTATGGTCCCAATGTGGGACTAAAGTCCCATAAAAAAATGAAGGGACTAAAGTCCCAATGGTTGATTTGAAATATGGTTGTCACCAAGTGCAGATCAAGGAAGAGGACATCTAGAAAACATCGTTCAAGACCAGGCAAGGATTGTATGAATGGTTGGTATTACCATTCGGGATATGCAATGCACCAGCTACCTTCATGAGGTTGATGAATGAGGTAATGAGATTTTTTATTGATTCTTTGTCATTGTGTACTTGGATGACATTCTGGTTTTTAGCAGAACTTTTGAAGAGCATATTAACAATTTGCATTAAGTTTTGCAAGTTCTTAAGGAGAGCTAGCTAGTGTTGAATGAGAAGAAGTGTGAATTTTCTCAACAATTTTCTTATCTTTTTGGCACATGTGGTTGGATATGGAGAGTTGAGGATTGATCCAGGTAAGATAGAGGTCATTGTGAATTGGCCTACACAGTCTAGTTTGACCGAGACCAGGATTTTTGTTGATGCAATTCAGTATCTGAGGATGTTCATCAAGAACTTCTCTTCCATAGTAGTGCACTACTACATTTAGTGACAATGGGTGGTAAGACTTTTGGTTGGGGTAAGAAACAACATAATACTTTTGAGTCATTTAAATACAAGATTAATCATGCTCTAGTTTTGGCATTACCTAATCCCAAAATAAAAATTATTCAAAGGTATTTTGAAATGACAAAACCATTTTATGTTGAAATAAATATCTCATGAACTACTTGTTGTTGTTGGATCCATATTGAATTTGTTATGCATTATGATATTTTCTGTTATATATGTGTTAATTTACATACTAAGAATATTTTAGAGGAGTGTGTGATAAATATTCCACCTAAATCAGCGAGATATTTAATCTCAAGTGTTTTTGTACAAGAAAATAAGGATAATTTTTTAATAATAAATCATGTTTAGAAGGAACTTGTGATAGTTGTGGTGGTTTGCAATGTTTGCAAATTTTTAAACACAAAGAATACACATGTAATCATAAATGAACTAGTTAGTTTTGGAAAATACAAGTCAGTGGCATACACTTCAAGATATGGTAAAGAAGCCAAGAGGTGTGAATTAGTGAGTAAAGAAATAAGTGTATCATATTTTAAGACTGTGTTTCAAGATAAGATAGTATATGAGTATGCACGACATACACACAGAGCTCGATGGTTAGATGAGAAATTCAGATTATGCAAGGACACACTTCTCTTGGTACCATTGTGCCAGTTGTTGATTTTGCATAGAACTATACTCTACATCCACAAAATGAAGTGCAATCACAATACCACAACTCTATTTAGGTTTTCATATGTGTGCATATAGTATTCACTCATGTTCTCGACAGCAAAGAGGAAGACAAAAAGATTTTGAGGGAGTACCATTTCTATATTAGTGATGATCGTGTACATTCATTAGATTTCATCCAAGGTTTTTCAACATATTCTATGGAAAATTGAATAACAAAAACATCATATTTGATAGACACATCATATGGTCATATAATTTTATACATCACATTTCAAGAATGCGTGAATTTTCTACTAGTTGAGTAGGATGTATAGGATAAGAGGTGTTTAACATTGAATTTCACTGAGGTCAGACATGGAAAAGGAGAGCATGATGGTGCAGGAGCATATGTTAAAAGATCCCTAACAAGAGAATAATTGAAATACAAATATGGTGCCAAATTTATCGATGCAACATCCATCGTGGAATGGTGTAACTCAACAATGGGTCGAGGTAATGAGGGTAAGTCTATAGTTCATAGGTTTTTTTGGTTGGTAGAAAAAGCTAATTTTCCAAAATATGAATATTGTTGTAAACTAACGAGATCTAGTGAGTTGCACTCTTTTAGAAGTTCAAATTAAGGTTCATGGACTATTCATACTAGGAAAATGGCATGCTTTTACTCTTCATGTACGTATTAATTTTGGGATGAATGTGAGTCAAAAGAGTGGGTTGATGAATGGTGTTGTAGACAATTATATCCACTCAAAACCTATCAACCTCCACAAGATCTACAACTCACAGTGATTGAATCATCAATTGACTTTGACCATATATCATATGTAGTGCAACATGATACTAAATATCTACATTATTTTGTTAAAATTATTAGTTTTTCTCATTATGTAACTAATTTATGAATCATTTTTTGAAAATAACTATTTTGTGTACAATGTGATGTAGGTCATGTTTATGCAGTTGTTGTAAAAGAAAATAATAAAGAAGGAACATCTTATTATTTTTCTATTGTGTTGAGGAAAAAAATTAATTGATAGCCCCAATCATAGATGGAGAAGGCCTAGAATATCCAATGGGTTCTATGGTTATTACTGGAACATGGCTAAGAAGATACCCAATGAAGAAATCCAATGTGAGGTTGTTTGAGGAATTTGACACTCATAGAAAGATAATTCATTATTCTCACCTAGTTGTTGCATCTAATTTTTGATTGATTAAATATGGATGTAGTGTTGAGTTGTGGAGCTAAGTGGATTCACAAATAGCATGCTTTACAAACTTGCAGGTTTACACAGTAACCGGCATTGGTTGGGTAACCGACAACGGTCACCTAAGAGCAACTGGCATCAGTTTGTAATGGGCATCAGTTACCTGTGCTTTAATGTGTTTTACTTTAAATGCAGGATTAGATCCAACCTTTGATTATAAAGGTGATCAGATGGTTGTAAATGCATAGTTAAGTTGCCCTAATGTTTGTAAATGCTTATAAGCTAGAAAGCTAGGGTTAGAAGGTAGATTTAGAGAGAATTGTAAGAAGGAATTCTTGGAGAGAGAAAAGAGAAACTTGTGAGGAAAAATTATTGTACATCCATGAGAGGTGTGGAAGACTGCAAATATTCATTATATTTCCTCTAGAAAGCAAAGAATAATAGATTGATTGTTTCTTGGTGGACTTATCCCACACTGGGTGAACCACGTTATATCTTGTGTATTTTTCTTCTGGTATAATTTTTGTGTTTATTTCTTGTATTCTTCAATTGAATATAGATTTGTACAACATTGGTGTGTGTCTAACCCCAACAAGTAGACCGTGCAATAAGATCTTATGGAAAGTTCTTGAGGTTAACCATCAAGCAATACTTGACACCCTAAAAATTAGATCGGACCCAGATGGTTCACTGGATTAAATTTTTACAAATCACACTCAACCCATCCACAAAGTTATTTTCGTCCAAAAACACAAAATTACCCTTAAGTCTGCCAAGTGGCTTACTTTTTGAAGTCAACAACACTTCAAACTAGTAAATATTAGCTTATTTGGGTTCACCTGATTAATTCCTATCAATACACCATGTCTCTATAGCATATTTCATGCCAAGTCACCAATCAAATTTATGGAAAATAAAAGAAGTCTTCAAATTTCTTACCTTAGCCAAAATTGCATTCACTAGCTTCTCGAGAACAATAACACTAGCGATTTGGTGTTGGTAATCACCCATAAATAACTGAAACAAACCAAAACCAGTTTCTGGCAGCCTTTAATTTCCTCAAGGTGTGTAACAAATTTTATAGCTCGTCTTCTTTGCTAAGTCTCTCTTCCACCATCACTCCTTCACTTATTCTAGCTCCTTGTAGCCCTGTCGTAGGTCCTTTTCAAGCTTAAATTTTCACTAAGAAGGTTTAAAGACTAACTAATGGTCTTTTAGGATACCCTTTTTCTAGTTTTAGTTGATTTCCAAGTTTGAAATCCAACCTTCAAAGTTAATACACCTTTCCACACTTTTTTGTTTCTCCAATTAGGTATATATGCCCTTCTACAGGTCTGCAGCAATACTAGCATAAAATATGGTCCTTTTATCAGCCTCGGGCCTTCTAACCTTCAAAATCTCCTTCCTCGCACTCTTTAGATGCTTTGTATAAATTTTCAAGTCACAATTTTCTCTTAAACCCACTTAACTTTCTATTTCTTTCTATTAGAAGTTGGTTAAAACCTAAAACCTTAAGATTATTGATTAGGCAACTCACCAGATAATATCTTGACAATATGATTTACCATAATTTATTATATAAACCTTTCATTATATTGATTGTACTATGAAACCAAGTGTTGTAGAGTTCTAATAAATTTCCAAGATGAAAAAATCTCAAAGCTAATTGTTGAAAACTCCTCAAGATCTAATAAAGTGGGGGATAGTTGTATGTTGAGGAGAGATACTCCTGCATCAGCATTTCTGAGCAATGTATACATTCTGAACTGAGATTTAGGAAACTTATAGAAATATTTAAGATCTTTCCATTCCATCCACTTCCCAAATCTGTACAAGTCATGAAATATTTTAATTCCTTTCTCAAACGAAAGGAGGGAAAAGTAGCCTCTTGTCAAGGCAAGGATCTTGTCATTATATTTTAGATTCTACGAACTCAATTTATAGGCATGGAACCTAATGTCAAAGTAAGAGAAGATAGGATTCCCAACCACCAAGTTCTTCACTTGTTCACATGCCTTTCAAATTGACAAAATAATATAGGACCCATGAGAAGCAACAAGAAATTCCCCAAATAGTAAGTCAACCAAATGTAGTCATTTCCATCTCTCTTGAATCTTCGGAGCCTATTGGAAATATTGAATCTCACATGAACTTTCCAAGGTTCAATTCCATTCAAATCCCTCAAGATAGAGAGAGAACAAAGAGAGACAAAAAGAGAGAATGAGAGAGAGATAGCAAAGTGAGAGAGAGTGAGACAGAAGAAAAATGAGAAGAAAGCAAGAGCGAGAGAGAATGAGAGAAAGGGATGAAGATAGAGAGAGAGAGAGAGAGGAAATGAGGAGAGTGATTGAGAGAGTGTGTGAGACAGAGAGAAACAAAGAGAGGGAGGGAGAGGAAGAGAGAGAGCGTGAGAGAGAGGGAGAAACAAAGAGAGAGAGAGGGAAAGAGAGAAAGAGACACAAATCAAGAGATAGAGAAAGAGATCATTCTTTTTCACTTTTTTTTAACAAGAACACATTCTCATTTCACCGCGTATATCATATGAAATGTCTTTTTTTAACATTTTTTTTAGCTGTTACATATTCTAATTTCAATGAGAGTGTCTAATGGCCCACCCTGACATGTGGCAACCATCAGTTTGGTGCCACAAAGTGTCCATTGCAAAATATTTCTCTGGATGCCCTCACATTGATGTTAATTGAAGGCTTTTTCCACGTTTCATTAGATGTCCCTCCAAACAAATAGGTGAGAGATGGGAGAAAATGAGAAAGTATTTTTTAAGTAGACCATATACGCATTTTTAGGTTCATACAAGACATTCCCAAGTATCGCAGCTTACTAGTTATAACACATCAAAGTTTGACAAGTATTTCTCTCAAAGTTCTTAAGATACATTAACAGACTGGTGTAGCCCAGAAGGAACGAGATGGTTTGGCAACAGAACGACACAACCGATAGTGTTTAATGGCCCACTTGGACATTTGGGAACCATCAGTTTGACGCCAAGAGGTGTCCATTACAAAACATCACCCTTGATGTCATGACATTGATGTTAATTGAATAATTTTGCCACGTTTCATATTCTATCACCACAAATAAACAGGCAAGATATGGGAGAAAATGAGGTAGGCTTTTGTAGGTGTACCATATATGCATATGTAGGTTCAAACTAGACATTTCTAAGTGTCATGGATTGCTAGTTATCACCCGTCAAAGTATGATAAGTTTTTGCTCTCGTGGCACTTAAGAGACATTGACGGACAAGTGTATCCCAGAATGACCGAGATGGTTTGGTAGTGGAACGACACAACCGATAGTGACTAACAACCCACCCGAACATGTGAGAACCATTGGGTCAGTGCCACGAGGTGCCCATTACAAAATATTTCCCTGAAAACCCTCACACTGATGTTAATTTGAAGGTTTTTTCCATGTTTCATTCATTGTCACTACAAACAAGTGAGAGATGGGAGAAGTTGAGATATTATTTTATAGGCATACCATATACTCATCCACAGCTTTATACAGGACATTCCCAAGTACCACGGCTTACTATTTATCACCCGTTAAACTTTGACATGTTTTTTCTCTCAGGGCACTTTAGAGACATTGACGGACCCATGTAGCCCAGAAGGACTCGGGATGGTTTGGCAGCACAATGACACAACCAATAGGGTCTAATATCCCACCCAGATGTTGTGGGAACCATCGGCTCGGTGCCACAAGGTGTGCATTGGAAAATATCACCCTGGACTCCCTGACACTGATGTTAATTGAAGGATTTTACTACGTTTCATTTGCTTCCACCGTGAACAAACACAAAAGAGATGGGAGAAACCGAGATAGGATTTTGTAGGCAGACCATATACACATTTTTAGGGTCATGCGGGACATTCCCAAGTGCCACGGCTTGCTAGTTATAACCCGTCAAATTTTGACAAGTTTTTGCTCTCAAGGCGCTTAAGAGATATTGACAAACCAGTGTAACCCAGAAGGACTAGGACAATTTGGTAACATAACGATACAACCGATAGTATCTAAAATCCCACTCAAACATTTGGGAACCATCAGTTTGGTGCCACGTGGTGTCATTGTGCAAAATATTTCCATTGAATACAACCCTCACATTAATGTGATTGACAGGCATTTTGCCAAGTTTGTGCATTCACTATCACTAGGCAAAAACCAGGTCCAGATTGGAGAAAACCTAGATAGATCAGCTTATTGATTATAAAGGTTGATCAGATAGTTGTAAATGCATAGTTAAGTGGCCCTAATGATTTGTGTAAAATGCTGATAAGCTAGAAAGCTTAGGGTTTAGAAGGGTTTAGATTTAGAAGAGATTGTAAGAAGGAATTTCTTGGCGAGAGAAAAGAGAAAATTGGAGGAAAAATTATTGTACACCTGAGCGGTGTGGGAAGAAAAGACTGTAAAATATTCATTATATTTCCTCTAGAGAAAGCAAAGAATAATAATGAGGGATTGATTGTTCTTGGTGGACTTAGCCCACAGGGGTGGAACCACGTTATATCTTGTTGTATTTTTCTTCTGTTATAATTTTTGTGTTATTTCTTGTCTTCTTCCATTGAATATAGATTTGTACAACATTGGTGTGTGTCTACCCTCAAAACAAGTAGACCGTGCAATAAGATCTTAGGAAAGTTCTGTTGAGGGGTTAACCACAAGCAATTACTTGATACCCTAAAAATTAGAGACAGACCGATGGTTCACTTGGATTAAATTGTACAAATCACATCAACCCATCAACAAAGTTATTTTCGTCCAAAAACACACAATTACCCTTTAAGTCTGCAAGTGGCTTACTTTTTGAATTAAAACACTTCAAACTAGTTAAATATTAGCTTATTTGGGTTCACCTGAGTAATTTCCGATCAATACACCAGGTCTCTATAGCAATTTCATGCCAAGTCCACAATCAAAATTTATTGGAAAATAAAAGAAAAGTCTTAAAATTTCTTACTTAGCCAAAATTGCATTCACTAGCTCCGGAACACTAACACTAGTGATTTGGTGTTGGTAAATCACCACTAAATAACTGAAACAACCCAACACCAGTTGCTGGCAGCCTGAATTTCCTCAAGGTGTAACAAATTTTATAGCTCGTCTCTTTGCTAAGTCTCTCTTCCACCATCACCCTTCACTTATTGCTAGACATTGTTTGCATTGGTCGTAGGTCCTTTTCAAGTTAAATTTTCAATAAGAAGGTTTTAAAGACTAAACTAATGTCTCTTTAGGGATACCTTTTTCTAGTTTAGTTGATTTCCAATTTGACAAATCCAACATTTCAAAGTTAAATACAAACTTTCCCACACTTTTTTGTTTCTACAATGGAGGTATATATGCCCTTCTACAGGTCTTGCCAGAACTACTAGCATAAAAGTATGGTTCCTTTTATCAGCCTCGGCTTCTAACCTTCAAATCTCCTTCCTCGCACTCTTTAGCTGCTTTGTTATAAATTTTCAAGTCACAATTTTATCTTACACCCACTTAACTTTCTATTCTTTCTATTAGAAGTTGGTAAAACCTAAAACCTTAAGGATATTGATTAGGCAACGCACCAGATAATATTTGAACAATATGGATTACCATAATTTCTTATATAAACCTTTCATTATATTGATTGTACTTGTGAACCACTGTTGTAGAGTTTAAAAATTTCCAAGATGAAAAAATCTCAAAGCTAATGTTGAAACTCACTCAAGAATAATAAAGTGGGGGGATAGTTGTATGT
Source organism: Taxus chinensis (assembly GCA_019776745.2). Classification (NCBI taxonomy): domain Eukaryota; kingdom Viridiplantae; phylum Streptophyta; class Pinopsida; order Cupressales; family Taxaceae; genus Taxus; species Taxus chinensis. The sequence continues at coordinate 896,039,286 of CM034146.1, forward strand.
TGAGGATGCGGATACTCCTGCATTTCAGCATTTCTGAGCATGTATACATTCTGACTGAGATTTAGGAACTTATAGCAATATTTAAGATCTTTCCATTCCATCCACTTCCCAAATTGTACACAAGTCATGAACGATTTAATTCCTTTCTCAAACGAAAGGAGGGAACGTAGCATATTGGAAAGGGCAAGGATCTGGTTCATTTATATTTTAGATTCTACGAACTAAATTTATAGGCATGGAACTAATGTCAAAGTAGCACGAGAAAGAATAGGATTACCAACCACAAGTTCGTCACTTGTTCACATGCTTTCAAAATTGACAAAAATAAATAGGACCAATGAGAAGCAACAAGAAATCCCCAAAATGAAGTCAACAAATGTAGTCATTTCCATCTCCTTGAAATCTTCGGAGCCTATTGGAAATATTGAATCTCACATGAAACTTTCCAAGGTCATTCCATTCAAATCCCTCAAGATAGAGAGAGAGAGAGAGAGAGAGAGAGAGCGAGAGAAGAAAAGATGAGACAAAAAAAGAGAGGGGGGAGAATGGAAGAGAGAGGTAAGCAAAGAGTGAGAGAGAGTGGAGACAGAGGAGAAAAATGAGAAGAAATGCAAGAGCGAGAAGAGCAATGCAGAGAAAGGGATGAAAGGATAGAGGTAGACGTGCGAGAGAGAAGAGAAATGAGGAGAGTGATTGAGAGAGTGTGTGAGATAGAGAGAAACAAAGAGGAGAGAGGGAGAGAAGAGAGAGGCGTGAGAGAGAGGGAGAAGAAACAAAGAGAGAGAGAGGGGAAAGAGAGAAGAGCGACACAAATCAAGCGATAGAGAAAGAGATCATTCTTTTTCACATTTTTTTAACAAGAACACATTCTCATTTCACCGCGTATATCATATGAAATGTCTTTTTTTAACATTATTTTTAGCTGTTACATATTCTAATTTCACTGAGAGTGTCTAATGGCCCACCCTGACCTGTGGCAACCATCAGTTTGTGTGCCACAAAGTGTCCATTGCAAATATATTTCTCTGGATGCCCTCACATTTGATGTTAATTGAAGGCTTTTCCACGTTTCATTAGATGTCCCTCCAAACAAATAGGTGAGAGATGGGAGAAAATGAGAAAGTATTTTTTAAGTAGACCATATACGCATTTTTAGGTTCATACAAGACATTCCCAAGTATCGCAGCTTACTAGTTATAACACATCAAAGTTTGACAAGTATTTCTCTCAAAGTTCTTAAGATACATTAACAGACTGGTGTAGCCCAAAAGGAACGAGATGGTTTGGCAACAGAACGACACAGCCGATAGTGTTTAATGGCCCACTTGGACATTTGGGAACCATCGGTTTGACGCCAAGAGGTGTCCATTACAAAACATCACCCTTGATGTCATGACATTGATGTTAATTGAATAATTTTGCCACGTTTCATATTCTATCACCACAAAATAACAGGCAAGATATGGGAGAAAATGAGGTAGGCTTTTGTAGGTGTACCATATATGCATATGTAGGTTCAAACTAGACATTTCTAAGTGTCATGGATTGCTAGTTATCACCCGTCAAAGTATGATAAGTTTTTGCTCTCATGGCACTTAAGAGACATTGACAGACAAGTGTATCCCGGAATGACCGAGATGGTTTGGTAGTGGAACGACACAACCGATAGTGACTAACAACCCACCCGAACATGTGAGAACCATTGGGTCAGTGCCACGAGGTGCCCATTACAAAATATTTCCCTGAAAACCCTCACGCTGATGTTAATTTGAAGGTTTTTTCCATGTTTCATTCATTGTCACTGCAAACAAGTGAGAGATGGGAGAAGTTGAGATATTATTTTATAGGCATACCATATACTCATCCACAGCTTTATACAGGACATTCCCAAGTACCACGGCTTATTATTTATCACCCGTTAAACTTTGACATGTTTTTTCTCTCAGGGCACTTAAGAGACATTGACGGACCCATGTAGCCCAGAAGGACTGGGATGGTTTGGTAGCACAATGACACAACCAATAGGGTCTAATATCCCACCCAGATGTGTGGGAACCATCGGCTCGGTGCCACAAGGTGTGCATTGGAAAATATCACCTTGGACTCCCTGACACTGATGTTAATTGAAGGATTTTACTACGTTTCATTTGCTTCCACCGTGAACAAACACGAAAGAGATGGGAGAAACCGAGATAGGATTTTGTAGGCAGACCATATACACATTTTTAGGGTCATGCGGGACATTCCCAAGTGCCACGGCTTGCTAGTTATAACCCATCAAATTTTGACAAGTTTTTGCTCTCAAGGCGCTTAAGAGATATTGACAAACCAGTGTAACCCAGAAGGACTAGGACAATTTGGTAACATAACGATACAACCGATAGTATCTAAAATCCCACTCAAACATTTGGAAACCATCAGTTTGGTGCCACGTGGTGTCATTGCAAAATATTTCCATGGATACCCTCACATTAATGTTGATTGAAGGCTTTTGCCAAGTTTCATTCACTATCACTGCAAAAAAACAGGTCAGATATGGGAGAAACCGAGATAGGATTTTATACACAGACCATATACATATCTATAGGTTCAAATGGGACATTCCCAAGTGCCACGACTTGTTAGTTATCACCCGTCGAATTTTGACAAGTTTTTTCTCTCATGGCGCTTAAGAGACATTGACGGACCGGTGTAGCCCAGAAGTTCCAAGACAATTTAGCAGTGGAATGACACTGCCGATAGTGTCTAACATCCCAACCGAACATAAAGGAACCATCAGTTTGGTGCCACAAGGTGTTTATTACAAAATATCACCCTGGATACCCTAACACTAATGTTAATCGAAGGCTTTTACCACATTTCATTTGTTACCACTGTGAAAAAACGAGTGAGAGATGGGAAAAATTGAGATATGATTTTGTAGGTGGACCATATGTACATTCGTAGTTTCATACGATACATTCATAAGTGCCATGGTTTTCTAGTTATCACCCATTAACATTTGACAAGTTTTTTTTCTCAGAGTGCTTAAGAGACATTGACAGATTGGTATAGCCCGGAAGGTCCAAGATGGTTTGGTAGTGGAACGACACCACCAATAGCGTCTAGTACCACCTTGCGGCACCAAATTGATGGTTCTCATAGTATTGGTTTGGTTCTATGAAGTGTTTGTAGATGTTATCGATGATGTCATTTCACTACCAAACTTTCCCAGACCTTTCGTGTGACACCGCTCTATCAATATCTCTTTAGTGTCCTAAGAGAAAAAACTTGTCAAACTTTGACGGGTGATAACTATCAAGTCGCAGTACTTGGGGATGTCTCTTCTGAACCTATAGATGCGTATATGGTCCACCTACAAAATCCTCTCTGTTTCTCCCATCTCTCACCTATTTGTTCACAGTGATAGCAAATGAAACATGGAAAAAGCCTTCAATTAGAATCAATGTCAAAGATAAAAAAAATTGTTTTAAGAAAATTAATACAATATAGGCACCAAACTGATGGTTCCCACACATTCGAGTGGGCTATTAGATGCTCTTGGGGTCGAAATGGCATAGGGATTCAGAGCGGAAATAGATCGGGGAAAAAAAAAAGGAGGGAGTGGGGGAGCGGAAAGGAAGACAAAAGAGAGCGGCCAGGAGGAGAGATTCGGGGGTGTAAGGAAGGACAAGGGGGGGGAGGAAAAGGAGGAACGGGGGGAGGGGGAAAAAAGACCGAGAGAGAGCGAAGGGATCTGGAGTGAGAGGATAGAAGAGAAAGATGAAGAGAGCGAGCAAGAGAGAGGCGAGTAGCGAGAGTAGAGCGAGAGAGCAGCGACGAGCGCGATAGAGAGAGCGTAGAGAGAGAGGAGAGAGAGCGACGAGGAGGAGAGAGAGCGAGAGAGAGAGAGAGGAGAAAGCAGGAGCGAGAGGAGAGAGAGAGAGAGAGAGAGGAGAGAGAGAGAGGGCGAGAGAGGAGAGAGAGAGAGAGAGAAGAGATCCTCTCTCTTCTCTCTCTCTCTCTCTCTCTCTTCTCTCTCTCTCTCTCTACTCTCTATCTTCTCTCTCTCTCTCTCTCTCCCTCTCTGTTACACAGGTTCATGTGAATTATGGAGCTTCCAAGAACAGATGGCATGACATTGACCTTATATTATTTTTTTACATGGAAAATAGTTTGAAGGGGCATAACCATTACAAAAAGGCTCCAAAACTCCAGAAAATCAATCCATACATCAAATTCTTGATCAAGATCACGTTATTACATGAAATTCCAACTATAGTTTAAGAATATACAAAAAACGAGACCAAAACGGACAAAACTGCAAAAAAAACAGCAAATTAGCAGACAACCTTCAAACAGTAATAGATTTACTTATATGCCTATCAATTTTTGCCATCAATATCTATAGGGTATGAAGAGTTTCCTATTTGTAATGTGAGTCGGGGGGGTCATGTTTGTTTAGTTGGGAAAAGACAAGATCACGTTGTTGGGCCCTCCTCCAAATAGCTCAGGGAATTTATTAACATGCAAAACATTGTTAACATGTGGCTCCATAAAATTGTAAAAGATTTGAGAACTTATATGTTGCAATAATGTATGCCTTTATAATTTTCCCAGCCTGAGATCAAGGGAATGAAGTTGTTTTGTAAATTGCCGAAACTAGCCTTCACCAAGTCCAGATCTTAATCCATTTTCCTTTTTCCCTCTTTACTTTAACAATTGTTTCATTTTTCTTTTTTAATAACTCTAGATCCTTTTCATCTTGTCAATTATTTGCATTAAATTCTCATTCTTCTCTGCATAAGATCCCTTTCCCATTGGGTAGCTTGAAGTGCTTTCCTATTACCTTCCTTCTGAACATAGATGTGGGAAGTTTTGTGCAGTCTTAATGTCCTTGCTCCACGCCCCCTCCTTTAGAGGAAAACGTGGTGGTAAGGGGAACAAGGGGTTCTTGGATCTTGATTCTTATACTCGCTCCAAGGAATGTTGGATATTTGTAGGGTCAAGATTAGGAGGGGCGAGGGCAGAGGTGGTGGAGAGGTGGTAATGGAAGGGTGTTAGAGAGAGAGAGGGTAGTGTCAGGTAAGAAGAAGATGATGCCTTGATGGAGGGGGAGTGGGTTAGGAATGGGTCTAGACATTAAAATGGGAACGTTTTAGAAGATTTAAGGATGTAATGGGGAAAAAAATTATAGGTTTCTCTGAAATGATTTTAAACATAGCAAGGGTTTGGAGGGATATAATGTCATACTTCAGTGTAACATATTACAATCATCTTGACTATCTCTTCAAACAGTGCTAGAGAAATGGAAGCTACTTTGATGTCAGGCTAGACAAACTTTTCCCCCCAAAAGTTCTTAAACCAACATCAGAAATCGCGTCGGTGTTCTTATAGATTTTTACTGAAGAACTATTTCCCATTAAGAGCAGGGAAGTTACCTCGGCAATAAGTCTTGTGAACGTAATGGTTTCTCACCATATGTCCTATGTCCCTCTTTTTCCACCATGTAGAAAATTGCCAGAGCAATTCTGATCAACCTTAAATCCTTCCATGAGTTAGAAACCCCTCCCATCTGTAAAAAATTCCATAGCACCAACATTCCTTCCAGAAGGGTCACAGGTGGGTCAGTATGGCATGGACCGCCTCCCATTTAATATTTATACCAGTGTTGGCTTTCTTAATGTGTCGATTCAAAGTGGAAGGAAAACTTTTTAATACCCAATATTACGTTTAATAGCTTGACCACACCAGGAAAGTATGTAAGGCATTATGATATATGGGAATTGGGACTAATCATGGGTGTTGAGTGAGAGTTATCATCCCTAAGAAGGCGGAGGATAGCTCATATATTATTTTGGATTATTGAGAAACTCTATTTATCATTAATAATGGCATTTTGTACATTTAAAGGAAGTTGTCATATGAAACCCCCTGGTAAATGTTGTTAACCTCTGGATTAGCAGATGTCTACAACCTTATTGCCTCCTATAGGAGTGCATACTTTGGCAATTTTTGAAGGATTCGCAAATAGTTATGGCTTATGAATGAAAATCCTTTATTGTCAGCTAGGGGATGAATTTGAGTTAAAATGGGGTTACAATATTCATAGAGTCTCCTTCAATGATAATGTTCAGAATATTCTAATCCTTGCTAGCATGATGCCCCATAATACCGATAAGCTCAACATAGTGATTTGTTTGATGTCATTCTACTAGCAAGGCAGCAACCCTAAACAAACTTTGTGATCTCTATTATTCCTCGTCCACCAGTAGCTCCGGGATTACCCTCGGAGCACCATCAAAATTTCTCTTGTATTATAAATTATGTCAATGGTCATATGCAATGAACATTATATTATTATAATCGATGGCAGGGAATGGATTATAGTAGTGGCTAAATATATGTTTAGGTAATATAATAGTTTAAGTCCCATGTTCCCAACATACCACAAAAAAAAATAACACTAATAATAAATATGAAACATAAACATACATGAAATCATGATTATCCACTGAACAGGTGTAAAGCATGTTTTTCATTGACTATCAAGTTTTAAAACAAAATATTTTTTACATTACATATATTGAATCACAAAACCTGATAACATACAAATTGAAACAAAAGCAATGTCTTAACAAAGCCATGTAGGCATACAAATGATATCATTGACAAATATAAATCTATGCAACATGCCACGAAGGCAAACACAAAAATCTGTAATACATCTAAAATTAACGGGGTCCATCATCAAATAATTAGTTATCTTCGGCACTCGAGAGAGGAGCCAAGGACATCCATGGAATGTCCCTTGGTCGATTAGACCTCCTACGCTCAAAATCTGATTGTATCTTTGTATATTAATACCAAATAAACAACATTTAACCTTAGCATACAATTAATGAACATATAAAATGGACACTACATACCAAATAAATTACTCTTTGCATCTGATTGATCACTCTAAATCATTCCTCTACCTCTCCAAGATCATCAAACAACATCCAAGGAGTGCGTAAATTGGAGTTCCTCAACTCTCTGTGTCAAACCATGATGATATCGAATCTATTCCCAAATTATTAGAGGTGTGGCAGCAAGAAGCATTCCATTATTACCTCCAATATCAATGATCATCGAATCTCAACAGAGGACTTGTAATGAAATGTTAATCAACTAAAAAAATAAAAAAATGTCAACACACATACAACTTACATGACATATCTTCATACGTTACTATCGTTAAGTCTCTCCATGTATATGATGAATAAAATAATAAAACTCACAATTAGAAGAAAAATTCCCCAAAACATGCAAATGCAAACCATATAAATTTCCCACGTTCAACATCAAATTGTCATTGTAGGAGTAACATCTCTCTATGGAAAAAAACAATTAAACCACAATATAATCTAATTTATTACAATTTATACCTGAGGGGTGTGTGCTGCAAATCCTGTGGAGAAGGGGAAATGTGACACAGATGTTAGTTGACCTATAATTTTATAACAATACAAATGACTCCAATAAGGTGCATTCAATAATTGAGTAACATTGTTAATTATTAAAAATTTGGTATGAAATATAAGTTTTTTGGTACATTTCCTGAATCTAGCCTTCACCAATCAATTCTTCATCCATTTTCCTTTTCCCTCTTTCTTTAACATTGTTTCATTTGTCTTTTTAAGTACTTCGAGCTCCTTTCCCATCTTGTCAATTAATTTGCATTAAATTCTCCCTTCTTCTCCTGCATAAGATCCCTTTCCAGGTATTGTTGATATGGACTAAGTTTTTGTGCAGTCATTAATGTCCTGCGACTACGCAAAATATATTTTTAGAGGAAAACGGGTGGGTAAGGTGAAACAATTGTTTCTTGGATCTGATTCTTATCTCGCTTCAAGAAATGTTGGTGATATTTGTCGGTCAATATTAGGAGTGGCGAGGGCAGAGGTAGGGAAGGGTGTTAAGAGAGTTAGTGTCAAGTTCAGGCTTAATATGATGCCTTGATGGAGGTGTCTGTGGCTTAGGAATGGTTCTAACATCTAAAATGAACGGTCTAGAGATTTAAGGATTATGGGGGAAAACAAATTAATTCGGTTTCTCTGCAAAATGATTGTTCACAACTAGCAGTGTTAGAGAGAACTATATGTACCTACCCTTCCAGTTGTAACATCTTTTACATCATCTTGACTATCTCTTCAAACAGTGGCTAGAATGGAACTACATTGATGTCGGCTCTATGCAACTCAAGTTTCTTCACCCGCATCAAGAAACTTCGCGCCCTCCTTGTTCTTATAATTCTTACTGAAGAATCTATTTCCCGCTACAGATCCGTCAGTTACCTCGCAATAAGTTCTTTTACCGTAAATGGGTTTCGCACCTATGCCGATGTCCTCTTGTCCACCCGGTCGAAAATTGCGAGCAATGTGATGATCATAACCTGAAAAGTCCTTCCATGAGGTTTATAAAACCCCTCCCACGGTAAAAACTTCCAGAGCAACCACATTTTCGTCCAGGAGGGTCACAGGTGGTTCAGTATGGCATGGACCGCCTCCCCTTATATTTCTACCATTTTGATTTCCTTTGTTCGATTCCAAAGTGGAACTGTCATCCAATATTACTTCTTATAGCTTCTTACACACCCAGAAAGTATGTGAAGGCATATGATATATGGAATTGGGACGAATCATGATGGTGTGAGGTGTCATTCCCTAAGAAGCGGGAGGATAGCTTCATAATTATTTTGGTATGAGAATTAACTTCCTTTTATCATAATAATGGAATTTTGTTACCTTACTAGGAATGTGTCATCATTAAAACCAAAGTGAAATTGTTGTACCCTCGTGATTAGCAAGAGGGTTACAACCTTATTGCCTTCCCTATAGGAGTGAATATTTTGCAATGTTTGAAGGATTCGCAAATAAGTTATGGCCTTCATGAATGAAAATCCTTTATTGTCTAGCTAGGGGGAGAATTTGATTTAAATGGTTTACAATATTCATAGAGTACCCTTCAATGATAATGTTCAGAATAATTATAATCCTTTGCTAGCATGATGCCCATAATACCGATTATAAAGCTTCAACATAGTGATTTGTTGATGTCTCATTTACTAGCAAGAAAGAATGAGCAGCAACCTAAACAACCTTTGTGATCTCTTATTAGTCCTCGTCACAGTAGCTCCTGGATTACCCTCGGAAGCACCATCAAATTTATTTTATATAAATATGTCAATGTCCTTATGGCAATTGACATTATATTATTAGAATTATGGCATTGAATGTTGATAGTAGTGGCTAATTTATATGTAAGTTAAATAATATTTTTAATTTCCCATGTTCAAAATACAAAAAAAAAATAACACTAATAAACATATTAACATAACATACTATGAAATCATTTTATTCCACTAGTTACTGGGAAAGCATGTTTCATTGACTATAACAAGTTTTAAAACAAAAATATTTTTTTCTCATACATTAATTGAATCAAAATCCCTTGATAAATTACAAAATTTGAACAAATTCAGTCTTCTGAAACAAAGCCATGTAGGCCATAAAATGATATACATGACCAAAATATAAATCTGCCAATTCCACGAAGGCAAACAACACAATTGTATACATCTAAACTATGGGTATCATAAAAAATAATCTTAGTTCTCTTCGGTCATCGAGAAGATGAGCCAGCAACATCAATGGAATGTCCTTCATGTCGATTAGACCTCCTACGCTCAAAATTATGCTTGTATCTTGTAATTAATACAAATAAACAACATACCCATTAGCATACAATAATGACATATAAAATGACATACATAAAATAACTACTCTTTGAATCTGATGATCACTCTAAATCATCCTCTACCTCTCAAAGGATAATCAACAACATCAGAAAGAGGTGCGTAACATGGAGTTCTTCACTCCTCCTGTGTCAACATGATGATTATCGAATCTATCCCATAATTATGTAAGAGGAGATGTGGCAGGAAGCTATTTCCCCTATTAACTCCAATATCTAATGATCATCGAATCTCAAACAAGAGACTGTATTGTAATGAAATCATCAATAAAAAATAAAAAATGTACACACATACAACTTACAGACATATCTTCATACGGTAACTATAGGTCATTCTCTTCATGTATATGATGAATAAAATAATAAACTAACATTAGAAAATTCACCAACAGGCAAACTATATCAACATTCACCTGTTCAACTCAAATTGTAATTTTTAGGAGCACATCTCTCTATGTGGAAAACAAATTAAACACAATATAATTTCTTAATTTATTACCTAATGTATACCTGAGGGTTATGGGCATTGCAAATAATTGTGGAGAAGGGGAATGTGACATAGATGTATAGTTTGACCATATAATTTATAAAAATACAAGGACTCAATTTTTCATCATAATTGATTAACATTGTTAATTATTAAAAATTTGGTATGAATGAAATAGATATATTAAAATTGTAAACTAACTTAATAGTTAAAATACTTGTTGGTCAATACCCAAACGTGTCAAATCTAGAGGAACATTTGTGATGATAATATTGTCCAAATTAGGAATCACATGTGCCTCCTCCAATCAAACACCCTTACTATCTTGTGGGCATCTTGACTAGGTTGTGGAGCTCCTATAAGGTTTTGGAGGGGCTGCCCTTACGAGTTGTGGGAGTTGACTCACGAGGTTGTGGAGTTGTCTCACTAGTTTTGGAGACTACTTCATCAACCACATTAGGTTCTTATACTCCACAAACATTACAATCATATGTTATATGATGTTGATGCCTAGAATGACCAGCTCCTCACCCTGGGAGAGCCAATGTCATGTTGAAGCATTGAATGTGTCAGACCTAATAGAAGCAAGTGTTTCAACATCATTATCTCCTTCACAACATAAGGGAATGAAACATCTGTTGATTAGATGGGTGAGCAAGGGGTTAAAATTTGTGGCTACAAATGTTGTGCCCCCGTCGATCTGTGTGAGTCTTTTCTCTTCCTGGAAAACTCGAAAATACAAAGTCAGTTTGGTCTTCTTCATTGAGGTGAACTCACATTAGAGTTCCTCAAAGAAATAATGTGGCACCTCAAATTGTACAGGTGGTTGGGTTTCAAAACCATCCACCACCTATCCCAAAAAAGTATTTATATCCCCTCGTGATTACACATTGGATGGGGAATATTTTACAACTCAATAGTAACGATGCCTTTAGTTTAGGGATCATTAAAACAATGACACAACTTTTATTTTTGTGATTTTTTCTCTTCACTAATAATAAGAACAAGTGTCTGCATAAAAAATTGTGACAATGGTTCAAAAATCTCCCATGTGTGATTGAATAACCACATTATTGATATTAGCTAATAAGATTATAATGATGTGTAAAACAAGGTTTGGCGAGTGGATTTAATCGCATTGGGGTTTATTAAGGTTTCTCATTAAACCCTCAATTTGAACTTGTTATTTTCAAGATCCCTAAAATGTATTGATGGGTGTTTAGAGGATGTATTTCTATTGAGGGGGTGCGTTTTCTGTAATGTTTTCTTCTTTCATCTTGGTCTTACGGGTATATGAGGG